>JAWPHD010007472.1:0-128613 GCA_037043455.1 Cyrtodaria siliqua | reverse complement strand
TAGTCAGCAATTTAAAGTAAATAATCAGTTTAATTGATACCTGTGGATTATTAAATTGATCTGGTAATTAATCCCATCATACCATAATAATTAGTAATACTCATTAAGTAATTAGTGAAGTTTGTCATCAATTCTGTATGTAATCAATTACAATTTAAAGTTTCATTTTCACAGGTTGGTTGATGCTATTGTATTTTCTGTTTGATGTTTAAAGGTATTATCAATTAAATGAAAATGTGAAAAGACAATTTATTGTTTAAGAATCAGTTAAATGAAGTTGTTTATTGAGAAAGTGCTCTGATTGTCAATTTAAATGTTTTATTATCACCCTTCTGTTGTTGCTATTGTACTCTTTGTGTCCATGTTTAGTCTTCAAACAGATTGCAAACACAGTTGTTTTAATGATGCAATTGTGTTACTGTCACACTCCTGCAACATTTTCTAGAACTGTGCATGAACAATTCTTGAACTGTTTGGATGATCTGTTCTGGTACAGTTCTAGAGCAGTACATGAACGTTAAATGAGACAAATTTTCTAGAACTTATGTTCAAGAACAGTTCTAGAACTTATGTTCAAGAACAGTTCTAGAACTAATGTTCAAGAACAGTTCTAGAACTGTACTGGAACTGTTCTAGAACTGTTCCAGAACAATCTGTACTGAAACTGTTCTAGAACAGTTCTAGAATTATCTGTACTGGAACTGTTCTTGAACATAAGCTCTAGAAATTTTGGTTCATTTAACATTCATGCACAGTTCTATAACTGCTCAAGAATAGAAGAAGCACAGTTCTAGAACTATCTGAACTGGAACTGTTCCAGAACGATATGTACTGGAACTGTTCTAGAACTATACTGGAACTCTTCTTGAACAGTTCCAGTAAGATAGTTCTACACTGTTCTTGAATATAAGTTCTAGAAATTTTGTCTCATTTAACGTTAATGCACCATTCTAGAACTGCTCAAGAACAGATGAAGCACAGTTTGGATAGATTGTTCAAGAACTGTTCTTGAACTGTACCTGATCTGTTCTAATTATGTGATTTAGAAAATATCCAAATTGTGTATTTGAAAATAAAGAAGCTGTTGTAAAAACTGTTTAAGTACAGTCACAACTGCCATGCCATCCAACACACTTAATGTATAACACAATCCATCATGTACTATTGTGCATGCATTTGGTTGTAAGTGGGTCCCTCAGTTTTTAGTCTTGTCCAAAAGACTTGTCGGGTGGTATTTCGATAATTAATCAGAACTCTGTCTCAGTCGCAGGCTTACTAAGCCATTGTTCTAGCAATTAATTATTGTTGTTTTTTCCTCATCACCGTTCCCCATATAACCCCAATATGACCAAGGCCAGGGTTTGTAAACAATTATTTCTTTATTAACATACTAGCTAATTAATATGAATAAAATCAAAACCTTGGAATGTGTTGCTTTGTAAAACTTGATTGGTATTTGTTGGTTTATCTTTATAATAAAGTTACATTGATGAACCAAATATAATGTTTTGAATATTTTAACCTTCATTGACATAATTTGCCTCTAATATTGTGTATTTTATTTTATTATTAAATATATCCTTCTAAAGCTATTAAAATAATTATCTATTTTTTATGTGTATTGCCAGCTGCCATATATTTATTTATTATTTAATATATAGCTCCTAAGCTATTAAAATAATTATTTAACTTCTATGTGTATTGCCAGATGCCATATTTCACAGCCATATGACACTGTGTACAGAAGGTGGGGTAGGCGGAGCTAGTGTCATAATTTATAATAACCAGGGTATTGTTTTTGGATTATTAAAACAAACAGTAGTATCTCCCTAATTTGCATATTGCTACCTGAGTTGGGTTAACATTGAAAACATTACACTTTGTAGTTAATTTACAGTAACCTAGAAATGAGAGATGTGATAATCTGATTTGGATGAACTAAGAAAACAAATAATAATTTTAATGACTTGTCAGTAGTCACCATAAACCTTGTGTATCAACAAAAACGTCTGTTTTCATCTGTATCAAACAGTTGCAAGTCACTGCAACTACCACATTATTTGAGTACATTTGTATTCAAGTCCACTTCTGGAACACACCAAATGCTACTCTTCCATTCTTGATAAACAATGCTGCATGAAAGTCGATTCTTTCCCCACCATCTAATCGCCCCATATCAATTCATAAGCTTTTGTTATCATGTATATAAGTTTGGTTATATAGGTTTTCTCAAATCGCAAACAGTTGAAAGAAACAGAAAAGGCAGTCTCTTTCTGTACATAGACATCAAAGTACTATATTTCATATGTCTCATAATGAGGGTGAGTGATTGGTTTCCATTGTATAATTAGAGGAAGTTGCCATGTCTGGTGTGGGGTCTATTGTTACTGCATGGTAATACAGGACCCTGCTGTAATAGTCAAGGATTCTTCAAAAGTAACATGCAGATAGACATTGTCATAAAGCAATAAAAACTGAAAGACACATCCTTTGCAATACATAACAAAGGCCTGAATGCGTTAAAGTACTATAAACCATAAGAAAACGAAAAGGAGGTATCACACAGTATCAATTTGAATTTATGTATTAATAGATTAATTTTATCACATAACTTACGGTGTGGGAGTGGAATAACACCATTCTATATTTTCGATATACCACTAGTTATATAAGTATGCAAATAAGCCTAGTATGCGCTGTCAAAAAAATCAATAATGACTATGATCCAATTCCTACAGTTTATGTCGGTTTCGCGTGTTAAAGCAACAGTCAAAATGCAATAAAAAGTCGAAATGTGACTTATAATGAGAGCCTCGCAATATATCATTTTGCCAACTCTAATAAATTCAATAATGAATGAGAACTCATGTAAGATCCTCTATATATAGACTTTCGATATAACATAATGTTGTAAATTAATTAACCATTAACCCGCTACATATATATAATAGACTGTTCTTTCTTTAAATTAAGACCCTTTCATTTATGTGACAAAGGGCTGTTTTGGGGGAAATGACTGATCAGCAGCCAGACATTGTAAACCCAGATCAGCCTGTGAGTTAGGCTATTATAGTCATGCTTATTATAGTCATGCTTACAGGACTTTCCCTTTGTTTTTTTAAGTAACAGGGAAAATTTTAAAAGTAGGTCGGTATTTTATAGTGCTTCTTTTAGTTGTTGTTGGAGGGTACATCAGCCGCCTACCGGCTATAACGGAAAGCCCTGGCTTAGCAGGTGAAGCGTTAATTAACCTTAATTAACCTTAATTAACCCAAATGATACTTTCATGATAATATAAATTACCAAAATATTATGTTATTTGCTTTGATCTATTAAACAGAAATTAAAACTAAACTAAAATAGGTTTGGTTGTCAGTTTGTTGAATCTATGTGGTTGTTTTTCCTCATCAGCATTCCCCATTCCAACCCAAAGTGACCTAAACTAAGGGTTGTCAAACAACATTCATACATCATTTCTTTATTAACATACTAGCTAATTAATATGAATGAAATCTAAACCTTGGACGGTGTTACTGTGTAAAAAACTTTGTATTTGTTTTTTTATCTTTATAAGAGAATTACAGTGTTGAACCAAATATAACATTTTGAATATTTTTTAACCTTCATTGACATAATTTGCCTGTAATATTGTGTATTATATATATATATATTATATATATAAAAATATTATTAAATATATAGCTCTAAAGCTTTTTAAATAATTATTTAATTTCTGTGTGTATTGCCAGCTGCCATATTTCACACCCATATGACAAAATGTACAGAAGCTGGGTCGGGTGGAGCTAGTGTCATAATTCGTAATAACCAGGTATTGTTATTTGGATTATCAAAACAAACAGTAGTATCTCCCTAATTAAGATAAGATAAGATAAGATAAGCGACTTTATTTAAAGAGGGTAACATATTTAGTTTAAAACTAATCTTCCACATGGCCCTCTATTATTTACAACATTTTCAACAACAATACATGTTTAATATAAAATGACATATCTGATGTACATTTCCAATTAAATCAAGTTCATCATCATCATTTTAGAATATATGGTGACTTATGACTTACACACACAATCACATTCACACATGAATTTCTCATTGACAGTGACATTTAGCAAAAAACAATATATACAGATTAACAATATATGCTAAAACAAAATAAAAATAAAGTTTAAAAAAAAAACAACAGTTGCAATAATCAAATAATTAAAGAAAAACAATTTAAACATTTAAAACAATTTAAACATTTTTTGCATATTGCTGCCTCAGTTGGGCAGAGCTTATAACATTGAATACATAACATTTTGTGGTTGATTGACAGTAACCCAGTTTGCATGTTCAGAAATGAGAGACATGAGAATCTGATTTGGTGACACAAGAAAACAAAAAATAATGCATTTGAAAATCAATTTTAATGATTTGTCAGTATTACAATCAACCTTGCCTCTCAAAAAAAATACGGTTTTCATCTGGATCAAACAGTTGCAAGTCGCCGCAACTTCCGCATTATTTGAGTCCAATTTTATTCAAGTCCACTTCTGGAACATGCCAAACGCTTTTCTTCCATTTTGATAAAAAATAAAGCTACATGACCTTACTGTCTGAGCAACAGTCAATTCTTTCCCCATGAATCACTCCATATCAATTTATAAGCTTTTGTAGGGGGGCATTTGTCCGGGAGTGCATTTGTCCACCCTTGCAAAAATATCAGTGGGGCTAATGTCCACCTTGTAAAAAGTTCAGGGGGGCATTTGTCCACCCTTGCAAAAACATGAGGGGGCATTTGTCCAGCTATACAAAAATGAGCAGGGGGGCATTTGTCCGGGGGGTGGGGCATTTGTCCGTATACCCAATTTATCAGCTTTTGTTATCAGGTATATAACTTTGGTTATATAGGTTTTCTCAAATCAACAACAATTCAAAGTAACAGTAAAAAAATATTCTGTACATAGACATCAAAGTACCATATTACACATACATCCCATAATGAGGGTGAGTGATTGGTTTCCATTGTATAATTAGAGGAAGTTGCCATGTCTGGTGTGGGGTTTATTGTTACAGCATGGTAATACAGGACCCTGCTGTAAAAGTCAAGGATTCTTCAAAAGTTACATGCTGATACAGGCATTGTTATAAAGCAATAAAACAATAAAAACTAAAAGACACATCCTTTACAATATATAACAAAGACCTAGTAAATGGATGAAAGGACTGCATGAATAAGCACAGACCTAATAACAAATTAATATGTCTGTGGAATAAGAAAAAAAAGGAGATAATTTTTATCATATATTTCTTTGAAAAATATCATTTAAAAATTATCTATTAATAGATTAATTATAATAGTGTTTGTATTTATTATGTCTTGACAAATATTTTTTTAAAAGTATGTATTAATATATTAATAATATAAACTTCCGATCCATATTGTAAACAATTAATTAACCCAAATGATTTAATGCACACATTTTTTATATATTTGCCACAAAATGCTTTATCTGATATTTATTTCTGTATGCTATTAACTATTTAAATGAAATTAATTTTGTTTACAGAAATTAAAAACAAACAAGTATCATTCGTTTAGAATCATTATCAGTTTGTTCAAACTATAACATCCACTTTTTAACAGTCCCTTTGATCATAGTCACCAATTTAAAGTAAATAATCAGTTTAATTGATACCTGTGGATTATTAAATTGATCTGGTAATTAATCCCATCATACCATAATAATTAGTAATACTCATTAAGTAATTAGTGAAGTTTGTCATCAATTCTGTATGTAATCAATTAAAATTTAAAGTTTCATTTTCACAGGTTGGTTGATGCTATTGTATTTTCTGTTTGATGTTTAAAGCTTTTATCAATTAAATGAAAATGTGAAAAGACAATTTATTCTTTAAGAACCAATTAAATGAAGTTGTTTATTGAGAAAGTGCTCTGATTGTCAATTTAAATGTTTTGTTAGCACCAGTCTGTTGTTGCTATTGTACTCTTTGTGTCCATGTTTAGTCTTCAAATAGATTATATTCACAGTTGTTTTAATGATGCAATTGTGTTATTGTTACACCCCTGCAACATTTTCTAGAACTGTGCATGAACAATTCTTGAACTGTTTGGATAGATTGTTCAAGAACTGTTCTTGAACTGTACCTGATCTGTTCTGGTACAGTTCTAGAGCAGTACATGAACGTTAAATGAGACAAATTTTCTAGAACTTATGTTCAAAAACAGTTCTAGAACTTATGTTCAAGAACTGTACTGGAACTGTTCCAGAACAATCTGTACTGAAACTGTTCTAGAACTATATGTACTGGAACTGTTCTTGAACATAAGCTCTAGAAATTTTGTTTCATTTAACTATCTGTACTGGAACTGGAACTGTTCCAGAACGATATGTACTGGAACTGTTCTAGAACAGTTCCAGTAAGATAGTTCTAAACTGTTCTTGAATATAAGTTCTAGAAAATTTGTCCCATTTCACGTTCATGCACCATTCTAGAACTGCTCAAGAACAGATGAAGCACAGTTTGGATAGATTGTTCAAGAACTGTTCTTGAACTGTACCTGATCTGTTCTAATTATGTGATTTAGAAAATATCCAAATTGTGTATTTGAAAATAAGGAAGCTGTTGTAAAAACTGTTTAAGTACAGTCACAACTGCCATCCCGATCCAACACACTTAATGTATAACACAATCCATCATGTACTATTGTGCATGCATTTGGTTGTAAGTGGGTCCCTCAGTTTTTAGTCTTGTCCAAAAGACTTGTCGGGTGGTATTTCAATAATTAATCAGAACTCTGCCTCAGTCGCAGGCTTACTAAGCCATTGTTCTAGCAATTAATTATTGTTGTTTTTTCCTCATCACCGTTCCCCATTCAACCCCAATGACCAAGGCCAGGGTTTGTAAACAATTATTTCTTTATAAACATACTAGCTAATTAATATGAAAAAATCAAAACCATGGACTGTGTTGGTTTGTAAAACTTGATTGGTATTTGTTGTTTTATCTTTATAATAAAGTTACATTGATGAACCAAATATAATGTTTTGAATCTTTTTTAACCTTCATTAACATAATTTGCCTCTAATATTGTGTATTTTATTTTATTATTAAATATAAGGATATCCTTCTAAAGCTATTAAAATAATTATCTATTTTTTATGTGTATTGCCAGCTGCCTTATATTTATTCATTATTTAATATATAGCTCTAAAGCTATTCAAATAATTATTGAACTTCTATGTGTATTGCCAGCTGCCATATTTCACATCCATATGACACAGTATACAGAAGCTGGGGTGGGCAGAGCTAGTGTCATAATTCCTAATAACCAGGGTATTGTTATTTGGATTATTAAAACAAACAGTAGTATCTCCCTAATTTGTATATTGCTACCTGAGTTGGGTGGAGCTTATAACATTTAAAACCTTACACTTATGACAGTAACCCAGAAATGAGAGATATGAGAACCTGATTTGGGTGAACTAAGAAAACAAATAATAATTTTAATGACTTGTCAGTAGTACCATCAACCTTGCATATCAACAAAAATGTCTGTTTTCATCTGTTTCAAACAGTAGCATGTTGCCGCAACTTCCATATTATTTGAGTCCAGTTGTATTCAAGTCCACTTCTGAAACACACCAAATGCTACTCTTCCATTCTTGACAATGCTGGATGACCTTCAATGAAAGTCAATTCTTAGTTTAAACATATTTATTTTACATCGATTGCGAAACAAGTTATTGCAACTTAGATTAATCACTCTCGATGGCTTCCTGGGTAGAGCCAGTACTAGCAATGTGGATTAATTATCTTGCTCAAGGATAAATAACGTGGCCGCGACGGAGGATCGAACCACGACCTCTCGATCCAGAGTTCGGCGCTCTACCACTAGACCACGCACTCCACCCCACCATCTAATTGTCCCATATCAATTCATAAGCTTTTGTTATCAGGTATATAAGTTTGGTTATATTATAGGTTTTCTCAAATCGCAAACAGTTGAAAAAAACAGAAAAAGCAGTCCCTTTCTGTACATAGACATCAAAGTACCACATTTCACATATATGTCTCATAATTAGGGTGAGTGATTGGTTTCCATTGTATAATTAGAGGAAGTTGCCATGTCTGCTGTTGGGTTTATTGTTACAGCATGGTAATACAGGACCCTGCTGTAAAAGTCAAGGATTCTTCAAAAGTTACATGCTGATACAGGCATTGTTATAAAGCAATAAAACAATAAAGGCACATCCTTTACAATATACAGATATATATAGCACAGGCCACAGACTTATTAATTGTTATAAGGTCTGCGCACAGACCTAAATATGAAAATAATTACAATAAGAAAAGAGTAGATCATATATTTATATGAAAAATATGTTGTTTATAAGTATATAGAAATGGATTCATTCAGGATCCGACAAATCACATGCCTTGAGCCTGCGGGCTACCAAAAGTTGATGTCCGGGCTACCAGAGATTTCTGTTGAGAGTCAGTTGGGCTACTACATATTTGCATGTGTAGTAGCCAGTCAAAACCAGATTTTAGCTCTAGTCAACACCACTGTTACAGCTAATTAATCAAGATCAGATTTAAATCCACGCGTCCACAATGGAAGAATGGTTTCGTTCCCCAGATAACTTGAATAATTATTTAAAAACTCAAAATACCCCCTCGACACTAACTCAGTGAAGATTGAGACCGCCTCATGCATTCTGGGCTACCAAGTTCAATTTCTGGTAGCCCTGTGCAAACATGGCTCCATTGTAAATGGAGTGTCTACTATAGAATTTGCAGCAACTCTGCACTTCTGCTGGTAAGAAGGTTCTAGGCCCATTCTACATATTCTATCTTGATATAAATTGAGGATGAGCCTGGCATGTTCATTCCTGTTAGGTGCCATATAACTGTTCATGAGTTGGTGCACCTCAAAACCCAATTCAATTCAGTTCAATTTAATTTACTGTACACATTTATTTAAATCAATATTGCCACAAATTTTTTGTTTTGATCTACTAATTAACAGAAAATGTTTAGTAAATATCAAAATAAGTTTGTTTTTTGTTGACAATTTGTTGTTATTTTTCATTTATAATCATTATCAGCTATGTAAACTCCATATTTGATCAAAGTCACCAATTTAAAGTAAATTATCAGTTTAATTGATACCTGTGAATTATCAAATTGATCTGTTAATTAATCCCATCATACCATAGTAATAACTAATCCTCATTTATTAATTAGTGAAGTTTGTCATCATTCCCAGTTTGTGATTCAGTTATACAATAGCACTTATATCAATATTTATAGGTCCATTGTCACAAGTTTATTGTTTCTATTGTGTTTTCTGTTTGATGTTTAAAGCTATTATCAATTAAATGTAGTTGTTGAACAAAATATTCTTTAAGACACAATTAAATGATGTTGTTAATTGACAAAGTGCACTGATTATCAACTTATTTATGCTTTGTTATCACCAGTTTGTTGCTTTTTCTTTTGAAGCCTTAAAATAATTTTAAAATAAATTGTGTTAATTAATGATCAATTTAACAATTCAATATTTTTATTAAGCATAACATAATTACAAGATCAGGGCCTCGTTTTATGAAAAACTTACGACTATTTTGATCGTAAATCAATTTCTTAAATTCTCCACTTTAAATTATACTTTTCAAATAAACGTGATTTCATTTCATTTTCTTATACATGTGATATTTCTGCACAAGTGCACATGTAATTGTCTTCGTTGAATGCTTAGGTGCAAAAAAGTGAACTATTTTAAAATTTATCGTAAGATGTTTAATAAAACAGGGCCCAGAAGTAGTTACAATGGAATTTATGTTCTGTCTCTGTCCTTAAAATGTTGAAAAACTAGTTTAGGAAAGAGTATAATCCAAATTAATTATACAAAAAAATGACATAAAATGTATAATAATAAAGAATACACATAATTAATTATCCTATCATCCTAATAAACACCATCATGGGCTTTTGTGCATGTATTTTAATGTATGTGGGCTTCCTGAGTTTTAAATCTCATCTGGGTGGTATGTACAACAAACACGCCTATTATCGAGTGAAGGATTTCCCTATAATCGAACCCAGTGGTTAATTGATCTATTTATTACATTTTAAATCAGTTCATGTATAATTTTAACCGAAATTATTCGCATTATTTAAAGGCACTAACCCGCCAAATAACGGCAAAATTACACTACAAAACCATTTATCAAAACTCTATCCAGGTATTCAGGTCATATAATAATGTATATGTGCTTATTAAAAGCATAGGCTTATTAACTGGTTCTTAAAATACCTGTGATAGAATATGCGTAAAATGAATTACGAGTTGGTAACTCTTAATTCAACACTCCAGTTATGGGGTTTGGCCTGGCTGGTTAAAGTCATTCACGTTGTGTCTATAGAGTTTAAATTCTCAAAATATTTAAGTTATATATATACCCCGTCATCAGTAATTTAGAAACAGTAGAACATAATTATGTTGTAAAATTTGGCTGTTGTTGGCGGAAAGGCTACTTTAACGTTATTGGCGGATGACGTCGACGTCAGCAACACTTTATTGACGTCATAACTCAACATCACAGTTATTTATTTTTGTGTTCGGATTTAGTAATAAATATCTTGCGATTATGAATATTCTTTCACTGAATAAATCCCAATCTTTCACTCATAGAAATGTAATAAACTATAGTAGTGAATACAACTAACAAAATACTAAATTAGTCATAGGGATATTTCCCACCGGGAACTGGAAAATGAATAATACCATAGTTTTAACCCTTAACCCACTACATATATATAATGGACTGTTCTTTCTTTGAATTAAGACCATTTGATTTATCTGACAAAGGTGTGTTTTGTGGGAAATGAATGATCAGCAGCCAAACATTGTAAACCCTGATGTTGGTTTACAATGGACGCAAAGGCTATTATATATTATAGTCATGCCTAGCGGGTTATGTTGACTGGGAATTGAGAACATGATATGAATGTTTATGATATAAATGATCATCTTCATTATAAGGGGAGGCCTGTTGTGTCCAGGGTTGTAATACATTATTTATATTACATTGTCTCGTCATAAACATAGTTACTAGCTGAATAATATCAATATAAAATAGAGTGATTTAAATGGTTTAAATTGGGACTGTTTTGCTTTTTAAAACCAGACTGGTATCACTTTGATGCTTAACTTAATTACAGACTTTCTAATAACCAAAAGTTTTGTATAATATATTTTCAGTAGTTTTCTGTAGCCTTCATAAATTATTAAAAAATCTTGACATAATTTGCATCTAATATTATCTATTTTATAAAACTTTTTGTATAAATATATATTTTTTAAATATATATATCTCTATAAATATATTTTTTAATATACATGTAACTCAAAAGCTTTTGAAATAACTGTGTGTATTGTCAGCTGCCATATTTCACACCAATATGACACAGTACACAGAAGCTGGGGTGGGCGGAGCTAGTGTCATAATATGCTATAATCAGGCTATTGTGAACTGGATTATCAAAACAAACAGTAGTATCCCTAATTTGCATGTTTCTACCTGAAATGGGCGGAGGTTATAACATTTATCACCTTGCATTTGGATTAACCAACCAATCAAATCAGCTACAATTCATATTGAATTTTAAAAACCTTCCCATTTTGAAGGATAAGCCAATCAAATGTTTGCTCAGTAAAAATAATGAGATGTCTTAATTGTTTGTTTGTAAATGTTTGTTAATGTAATTGAAATAAACATATACAAATAAGGGACTTTTATAATGTATGTCATAATCATTTTGATTGCAGTCTGTGTCAGTGCTTGGTGATAATCTCTTGGATTAAGTGAATTTGTTAATCTTGATATACTAAATATAAGACAATATAATTAAACTTAAACATATTGTGTGATTTGTGATTGAAACAAAGTGGACTATTATATTTGTGTCTGAATATTTCAAGTGTTTCTGTGAACATTTATTGTTAATTAAGACTAATTGGTGTTAATTAGTGTCCAAGATGGCGTTGTTTACAAGTTCTTCTAGAAAGAAAGGTGTCTTCATGAAAGGTAGGCAGTATTATTTAGACTCACCCGGCAAACTAGTTAAAATTATAAATTAATTTAGTCATAGTGACAGTATGAAATTATAAATTTAGTCATTGTAATGAAATACCTATATGCAATATATACTCACTCAGTTGATTATCCGGAAAAATAAAAAATATCTTTCTTTCTTAGATTTACTAAAATATTGGCCTGTCCCATAATTAATTAATTAATTAATTAATAAATAAATAAATAAATAAATAAATAAATAAATAAATAAATAAATAAATAAATAAATAAATATATATATATATTTTTTTTAAATTATCTATTTGTAAAAATTTATAGTTGTTTTGTAATTTTTAAACATGTTCTATTGCCGAAATATCCATTATACATCCTGAAAACATATGCTTTCCCATCGCTTAATGGAATTAAGGTGGGACCACGTAATGACCAACAACCAAAACAATCGATATTACAATCTGATTATTAATATATATGTGAATTTATTGCTTAAAGAATATACTTGTTAATGGGTCTTCTTAATCTCCCTTTATAGTGATAATTTTAGCAGTAGTAGTAGTGTTATTTTTATTATTATTATTATTGTTATTGTTATTATTATTGTTATTGTTATTATTATTATTATTATTATTATTGATAACTTTGATAATATAGTTGGTAAATTTGGTCAATACGTTATTTACTTAATAATTTTCGACATGATGCATCATACTAATGCATAATATTAATTAATGTAAATTACAGCACAGAAGAATCTATAGCTGATTTTATATATTATACTCATATAATGTGCATTTACAACATACTCTTCTCATTTTATTGTATTGTATTGAATTGAAATTCGTTAATGTTTCTATTAGCTTGTTTTAATAATTTAGGCCACAACCCACAAAATTAATGATTGTCTGTCTGGCCAGCTTATCTACTGGCGCATTTAAACTACATATTGGAATGGAATGAACTTCACACACACTTCACACACACTGAATGCAATAAGAGAAAGGGCAGCTATAGAGCGCAAGAATCATAACATCTTCATTCAAATAAGAATTATTGCTTTCGTAATTGTATACTTATGATTCTGGTACTTAGCTTAAAACCTACTCATACAACTGGAACTAAACTTCACAAAATGATGGAGGAGGACAACGATAGGAATGTGCAGAGAAATATACATAAGTTAACTCACAAATTATTGCCAAGTTTATTCTTCTGCAAGCATATTTACTTTTATGCTACTAATAAGGCTGGAATGACAGAGAGTGCAACATGGGAGAACATGCACTGTACGAACCTCTTTCTTTATTAAAATTAGAGTTATAGCCCTTTGTAATTTTATAATTGTAATTTTTGTCCAGAGCATAACTTCAAAACTACTAATGGGACCAGAATGAAACTTCACACAATGATGGAGAGAGAGAGAGAGAGAGAGAGAGCAATGAGTGGTAGTGCAGAGCACGAGAACCATAATCTTCATTTGAAATAATGAGTTATTGCCCTTTGCACCTTATACTTATACTTGTATTTCTTATCTAAAGCATACTAATGGGACTGAATGAAAGGTATCAGGTCAAATTGTACTATTGTGAACAATCTTGAAATTGTTATCAACCACTGAAATTAGCGTCGCAATATATTAATTCTGTATCATTTTAACTTTAAACCTGCTTGCATATCATTAAATAAAAGTATGATTTGACCCGAGTTCGATTTGAACAGGAAGCCAGTGATAGTGGACAATGAGAGGAAGCGCAGAGCACAAGAACAATAAATCTATCAAGTTATATTCTTGTCCCTAGCTTAAATACTAATGGGACTGAAAAATTACACGCATCTATATAGGTATATTAATATGGGGCTGAAACCCCCTTTTTCGTAAGCAGTATTCAGGGCATTTAATGTTAATAAAGTTTTAATTTTGTAACTATTTTTGAAATTTTGTGAATCAGACATTAAAAAATATGACTGACTAGTCGGAGACAGAAAACAGGCCATGTGGTTTACCACTGTGGGACCTTATTATGATGTATTGTTGTAAAATTAGAGTCATAATAAAGCAATCACCGTGGGTGTTACATCTGTAGTGGCATGAGTACTGGATAAGTACCATACAATCACTGGATAAGTACTGTATGAGTACTGGATAAGTACAGCATTGTTACATGCAGACCTAACTTGGATGTTTATACAGTATAAACAGTCAATAAAACATGTCTAATTTGACGTTAATTGGTGGGCTGTTGTAATGATGAGTGCTTGTCCACAATGCTTTTATGCTTACCAATTCAATTTCAATTTCAATACTTTATTCGGCACTACCAAGTCTGCTCACTGCATATACATTGTTCCCACACAGTAGTATAAAAGAGTTCTGTTGTAATATCATTCTTTTACCAGTTTCTTTAAACACCTTCTCTCTAATATTGGATCATGTTATTGTAGTAAAAGAAAATAAATTTTACATAATGTTGAATTGATATGCCATGTTATAAATAGAAATATATTCCTTAAAAGGCAGGCACCACTGGAGGGGGCTATACAGAGATTTAACTGCTGGGATCGATTAAAGGTCAAGGTCACACTTAAGGTCATTACATACGTTAAATACTCATTTTTTTCTTCATGACAACTTAACAATGGCTAAAACTTTCTCATTTCTTGATATTTTCTTCATCAAACTTTCAATATATACTCATCATGACAACATCGACATGACCATACTAAAATATAAAGATCAAGGTCACACTGAAGGTCAGTTGAATACTATTTTTTTCTCTCACGAAAACTTAATGTTGGCTATAACTTTTTCATTTCTAGATTCTTTCAATATATACAACGTCAACATACTAAAATATAAAGATCAATCTGAATGTCATTATATGAGTTAAATACTCATACTTTACGAAAACTTAATGTTGGCTATAACTTTCTTGATATTTCTGCATCAAACTTTCAATATATACTTGGTATATTTCTTTATGAAAACTTAAATCATACACGCAGTTTGTCAAGGTCATTTATCTAGGTAAAAAAATACTTGTTATACCGACAAAGCGCTGACAGGCAACACAAGTTCCGCGGAACACCCGTTTAGTCTGGTATACGGACAAATGCCCCCCCGGACAAATGCCCTCCTGCTCATTTTTGTATAGGTGGACAAAAGCCCCCTCATGTTTTTGTATAGGCGCATGTCAGGGTCATTATATCTATGGCCTTGAAACACTAGCATAAATATAGCTATATTGCCAACTATGGCTGTCATCTTTACACCGTATCTTTCGATTTTTGGCTTATCGAGGGTAATTAAGAATTGATTGCGTATGTGTATATAGTCAGTGATAACACAAAATGAGTGATAGTGTTACATTTTAATTAATATGAATTTTACCTATTTTCAAAAGTCTTATATACCGATATTTTCTTTATTGTTGTTCGGTGATAAATAATCTGATTCCCTAGTTTAGAAACTCGCTTTCTTTATTAGGCGATCGTCTTTTTTTCTTCTTTTTTGTTCTGATTTTACCAATTTTCAGCATTCAGTATCTCACTTTTATGGTAATATCTCATAAAGGTTTTGCAATACTTGGCCTTTCATCTTTCCATAAAGATTACATCTAGGGAGTTTATGATGCTTAGAAATGTTGAAGAAAAACATCAAATATTAGGACCATGTTCAATACACATAATTTTGAAATTCTTCAACATTTCTAAACACATGTATATAGTCAGTGATAAATTAGGCCAATAATTTTAGCCTTACCAATATCCAGTGGTCCAATTCAAGATCACAGCAGTCAAATTGTAATCGCAATTTATCGTTCCCTTAACTTCATATATAAAACTAGGCTCAAAATTAAAATCAGATAGGGGGACTTATGCAGAAAAAAACATCAACGTCATCAGTGGCATTACGTCATTTTCGGTATTTTACTTGTGAAATATAAACAATGGAAAAAGAAGGTTTTATTTTAATCATAAAATCCACTGTTTCACTGTAAAGTATATTACAAAACGTAACATAAAGTATATTACAAAACGTAACATAAAGTATATTACAAAACGTAACATAAAGTATATTACAATACGTAACATAAAGTATATTACAAAACGTAACATAAAGTATATTACAAATCGTAACATAAAGTATAATACAAAACGTAACATAAAGTATATTACAAAACGTAACAATCTCATTCTCTAGATCCAGTGAGTTCTAAAATTGTGACATATTTTGAACATTTTGTTTCAATCTATTTGTACAGGTCAACTGAAGATGTCTGCATACATGAACTACGGTCTCCTCACAGTGCACATAGTTCAAGGTCGTCACCTGACCTCTACGTCGAAGACCCATACCAACACATTTGTAATGATCTCACTGATACCCGATGAGACCAACATGGCACCGACACGCTGCAGAACGGCCGTCGTTGCAGATTCTAGTCGACCAACATACAATGAGAAGTTCTCCTTGTGAGTGAAATTTTATGGCCATTTAATAATAAATATATGGGGATCAAATTTATTTCTTCAAACATTGTGTTTGTTTCAGAGATACAATGTTTCCTTAAAGGTTTTAAAATATTTTGACTAAACTATATATTATTTATTAATCAAAATTAAAACAGAAGCATTATATTCTAAAAATAAAACGGCATTTCTCTCGCATGTGACATGTGGTCTCGTAAAGAGCCTTTCCTTACATACAGCAATTATATAACATTAAAGACCAGTATATATTGCGGCCATCTATTTCAGTTAAACAAATTATTCAAATTTCCCCCCAAATTTTGTCAAGTTTAATGTGATATTTTGACATTTGATAAAGAGACCCAGAGGTGTCATAATCCTGTATATTAAGGAGGACGTGAGAGTTAAGGTAGCTCAATGGATGTCATAATCACGTATTGTACCATATCCGCCACTGTTTAATTCACTGCCTCTCACAGTAAATCACATAGGTGACAATAAACCCAGTTGGTCTCATGACATAGGTGATAAAACAGCTAGTTGGTCCTGTGACATAGGTGACATAATACACAGGCACTTACCCTTGTTGCCATTTTGGGGACTAGATAATACATGGAACCAACCAATGCCAGTTTATAATTAAACAATATAAAAAATGTTGTAGTGAAAAAAATGAGATAAAATGATCTTACACCAAACAATTTGGATATTTTGTGGTTTAAAGGGACACATGGCAATCTTGATTTTTGTAAAATTTGTGGCATCCCATTATTTTTTATACATAAATTGCATTTGTTCAATCATTAATATTAATTAGTATAGTATAAGACAAATTGTTTTTGCATTTACTAACTGTTCACCAATAATATAGGCAAACATATGGTAGAATAAGGAAGGCAACATTTTATTTACATATATGCAAGAAGGTTTAAAGTCAAAATGATACCGGATTATTATATCAAGAGGCTAATTTTAATGCTTGATAAATACTTTAAAGATTGCCGTGTGTTCCTTTAAATCATTATTGGTGAGGAAGAAATTCCAAATAACTTGTTGTCTGATATATTGGGTTATTTTTTCATCGCAAAGGGGCACAATCTTGCAAAATTTTGCAGAAAAAATAAATATTTTCTACATATTTGCAATATTAGACCTTAGTTAAAATAAAAACCAGAAAACTGAAGACTGCTCTTTACATAAACTCGTCCATTTTTTATAAACAATAGTTCCTGTTTACTGGATGTATAGTTTTCTATTTAGTCTATAATTGCTGGAAGCTGCCCAGATATGAGATTTTATAAGCATTTTTAATAAAAATCCCCAAATTATCAAGGGTTTTAGATCATTTTGTGGCAATATTTTGTTTGTGAACCCTGAGCTAAAAAAACATCATACTAAAATTCTATATTTCTGAAAAAATGGCAACTCGTTAGCTTTGAAAATTTGTGTATTGCCACTATTAACTAGGTGTATCCTAAGTGCAAGCCTATAATTGGATTTGATAGTGGATTTTTGCTCACATAGCCATATAGAGCTGCTTCCTACATATGACAGCTGATGATCCATGATGCCAGGCAGCAGATGGTTTTCTTTTTTAGATATAGAAATAGTAATATATTATGTCTTTTTACAGTGAGGTGAGTGACGATGATGTCAACAAGCGCCTCCTGGTGACAGTCTGGCACAGGGACAACAACTCTGGGTAGGTGTTTTACACAAATATTTACAGTATTTTTCAAAAAACTGCTGCCAATTCGTCCGATGTTTGGGTCAATAGAAAGTGTCAGACAATAGTTGTTTCTCTTGTACTTTATCATTTTCATTCTCCTAAGGCACATTATTGTTGGTGCTATAGCGATGGAAAATTAGGTTAATATAAGAATTTATTCACGTTTCTTTTTGTGGTTTAAAACACATGTAGTGATGCACTTTGTGATAATCATCGTATACAAGCTTATCTTAAAAAATGGTTGCATTATTGAGAACACCGGTTCATTTGGGGACAAACACACCATTCACGTTTTATAATATATTAGTGAAGAACTTCAATGCTTTCTTTAGAATTTGTTGTTCTTTGATATCTCCATTCAGTTTTTGTCAAGCATTCCAGTTAGTATTGGTTTTAGGAATGCACTTCATGTGGTCTACTTTGTCTTTTCATGATTAATGATTTATACTACAGTTTGCACAAGTCCCTGGGATGTACGTCATTCGGTCTACACCACCTGAAGACAGCGGAGAAAGAAGTGAACGGCTGGTACCACCTGCTGACTGAAGACATAGGATGTCAGAAGCACCTCCAAGTGGCTGCAAAGGAGAGACGTCCAGTACCCACGAAGCCGAGCACAGACTTCCGTCTCATTCCCTCCATCAACCAAGATGTCCCAGGTCTGGACAGACTCGAGATCACCGTGTATCGGTCCCGTCATGGCGGCTTTGGTTTCACTCTCGTAGACTCGTGTCCCGTGCAGGTTGGCAGAGTTGATGGTGCATCACGTGCAGAAGAGGCGGGGTTACATAAAGGCGACATCGTGATTCGTGTCAACGGCCAGAATCTGTCCAGATCTACGTCAGTCAGCGTTGCCAGGTGTATCAAGTAAGTCACGATCCAGAATAGATACTCACATCCTGTCAATCACAGTCCATTATCACAACACCCATCTGACCAGTCGTTATTGATTCTGTGCTTATAGGTATCGAAGATAAACATGAAAATAATTTTAAGATTACCTAAACAGTAAATGTGACGGTGCTCAAAATATACTTTCAATATATATTTTTTTTGGGAGGTTGGGTGGGTGCTGTGGTGGGTGTGCGAGTTAAGGGTTGGTGAAGGAAGGATGAGTAAATATATTAACTTATGACTGAGTTCATATGCAAATGTAGTATAGGCTAGATAGTAGCAATAATCAGACTAAATATGAGATGTTTGAAAATAAAAAACAGGGCATATATTTGGGGAAAAAATCCCTTCAGACTTGCGTAGATAGGATCGAAGGAACTTGCAGCAAGCGATTGACATGAACTTGACAAACAAATTGTGCTCTAATCATGGAGATTCAAGGAATTCAGGAGAATGGGCGTAATGGTTTCCATGGAGATTTGTCCCTGCCATACTTTAAACAGTTTCTTTCTAAAGGATAAGATCTGATGTTTTCAACGATGCTCAACTCCTCCTTCCCATAAATTTAACAAATGAATTTTCTTTTTGCAGGAGTAGTGGGAGTATGGTCACCATGGAGATTCACCGCCCGCGATGCTACTTAGCTCCTCCCACCCAGCAGACAGTCGGCGCCACCCACACCAAGGGGAACAACTCTGACAGTGACGATTCCGGCAGCCACTCAGTACAGGAGTTCACCATTTGCAACGACCGCACAGCTCTCGTCGAGTCAGCCATTGTAAGCTTTAAACCATTCCGTATGCTCAGCAAACTGCGATCTAAATCGTACTTCAGCCTCACTCGTCGACCAATGTGAATGTAGTTCATGATTACATGACAGTATTACTCTGCGTTGACCAATGAGAATGTAGAACTTGCACATGTGACACTCTTACTCAGTGACGACCAATGAGAATGTAGAATTTGCACGTGACATTATCTCAGCTTATTATCGTTTATGCGATTGCTTTAGTGAAAGCGTTAGCAAAAGTTTATTGTCTTCAGTGTAAACTGGCGACAGCTAGGTATCTGAATAGACTGCCAAAACGCATATAAATAATGTTATAAAAATGTATTTATACTGGAGGTGTTATAAATAAAACTGGAATAGTATAAAGCGTATATTACATAAATGATTTTAAAAATGATTCATAGACAATTATTAAGTGCTTATTGAAACTTTTAGTAGTGTATAAAGTTTATATTTATTGTTTTTAAAACAATATGGATTCACAGACAGACATTGCTTTTCAAAGAATACTTTATAAAGAAGTTTCTTTCAGAAATTTTGGGATTTCTGTGCATAGTGTAATGTATTAAAGCTATTTGAAATAAAAAGTTTTGTCGTTTGTTTGTCTCATTGCCCGAGTAATAACAAATGGATGAAGAATGAACGTCTGTCTGTGAAGTGAATGTCCACAATGAACAAAAAAAATCTTTTAAAAAAAAAAATCATTGAAAGTAAATAATAATAAACTCTTTATCGTTTCAGAGTGTGGACACTCGCAGACAGGCGGCACTTCATCGTCTACTGTGTATCGAGGAGAACTTTGTGGAGGCTATGAATTCTGGGATTCACTCGTTTTCCCGCCCCCTCCGCCACTGTATCCTGACATCTATGCAGCATGAAATACTCTTCCAGAATATTGAGAAGGTAAGTTTAGTGTAATGCTGAATTGGGTTGTAACAGTCTATTAAATCATTTTAGAATTATTCATTATTAGAATTTCTGGATTTCAAGAACCTCATTACTCAATGTCAAGTAAAACCACAATGAGTTCTGAGAATGGAATGAGTTTTAAATTAACTGGTTTCATTTGTCCAATTTTTATCACTGAGCAAATCAGAATTCTTCATTCATATTTTCATTATCATGACATCCTTTTCTGGTATTATGACATCACATCCTGGTATTATGACATCACATCCTTGTATAATGACATCACGTCATGCTATTATGATGCAATTCAGTGTGTTCTGAGAACTGACTGAGCATTTTAATTGCTGTGAGAAACAGATTAAGACTGTTGGTATCTCTCTATGAGTAATGAGTTTCTTGAAAAACCAACAATCATACCATTCTAAATATAGAATAATTCTAAAATGATTTAATAGACTGTTTTGTATGTGATGCTGAAGTGATATTTGTTTTAAACAAAATATTTATTTTACATCGGGTGTGAAAAAAGTACTTGTTCCTGCAACTTATATTAATCACGCTCGATAGGGTAGGACCAGTAGTGATGCTGAATTGAATGAATTAATGCTGAGATGCTGAACAGGATAAACTCTTAACATAGTTTTCATTTATCACGTCCATCATTTTCAACAAATTTCAATAGCCATTACCGTTTCCCAATTATTTTCATATTTAATATGGTATATAATATAAGCAAGTTCATATTTAACATCAGTTGTGTGTGAAGTGATACTCGCTAGTTTAAATGATTTGGAAGAAATAAGATTCTTCTATTGTCTGTTCACAACATAACTTGCTAAAAAAGAGTGCAAGAAGCATGTTTTGTTCACAGTTGCTTGTAAAATATTACAGGCCAATTTACAAAAAACGTGAGCTATAATTGTATTTTCTCTCCTCCAGATTGTGTGTATGAGCCAGTACCAGGTGCACCAGATTGTCGACAACTTGCCCTCCTACACAGCTTCCGACGACGACACCGACACATCACTCGTTGACGACACCGACCTTACCAGCGCTGTCGGCATGATCTATCTCTCCAAGGTAAATATACAAGCATAAGATAGCAAAATGGACTCGGCGTCAAGTCTCAAAATAGTGGTTTGCTGAAACTGTCGTTATATATAGCATATGGACTCAGAGTCAAGTTTGGACTCAAGTCTCATTAAGTTCTGAATGTTCAGTACTCCTTTAATGTCTTAAAGGCACAGACTTCGAATTGATCCCACACTGGGTATTAAAAACCATCTATATCTATAGTCAGACTATAAGATCTTCTATTAAAAAAAACACTGGTCAGACAAAATGTGTAAGAGCTGAACGGAATTTTTTTATTACAATCATTTACATTATATCTGATACAGCTTTTCCTTTGTCTCTCTCAATGTCATAGTTAACCGATATTTGTATCAATTTAAAGTTACCCATCTTTTGTCTGCCATCAATTATGGTACTTGTTCATTCATACTCTGGTTGCAAAACTATAATCATAAATTTGTTTTCTCTTACAGTTATCCATACTGTGTCAAGCTTACTCGATGTACGCTGCCGGTCTACCCCATGCCTCGCGCGTCCTAGCAGGACTCGAGATGAACAACGACTTTCGTGACTTCGTGATGAGAGTTCCCAACCAAGGGAGAGAACTGCGTCTGTGTGAGTTCATCAACCGTCCACTACGCCACCTGCAGGATCTGTGTGGAGTTGCACGGGTGATCCTTGACACTACCTCACCCCACAGCCGCGACCATGCCACATACACGCAGATTGTTCGAGGTAATTAAAATGAACAGATGTTTAAAATGTCATTAGTAAAACTGACAATTGATATCATTTTCCAAAATGAAAGATTCACTGTCCCCTCATGGGGTCTAGGTCAGTTGATCCGTTCGCGACATTGGATCAGTTCATGTAATCATATGTCAAATATATCTAGATCAAATCCATATTAGTTTATTAATTATCAAGAAGGAATCCATATTGGTCACGTCATACTAACATGGTGACGCAGTAGATTCCCACCATTCACAGTCAAAAATGTTTTGCAATGTCTGCCTATTATGATATAATGTTAATCTGTATTGAAAAAAAACACTTGTGGCTGACGGCCATATTGTTTATACTAACCTGTTTTCTGTCCCATTGACTCCTGTCAAGATTTTGAGCATAGTAATCTGTCAAAATACATATGAGGCATGATCCAGAAGAATGGTGGGTTAGGCCGGCTATATACGATGAATTCTGATCTACAATACAATAAACATCTGTCTTCCTTTGAAGACTGTATCTAAACTGCAAGTGATAAATGTGAATGAATTCGCGGAGATAATGAGATTTATGTAATTTGATGCTCATAAATAACTGTTCTTAATCTGCCTGTTTCTAATATTTTATTCCTCCATTCCAGGTCTTCAGACTTGCGTAGACAGGATAGAGGGTACACCATTCATCACCTCCAAGCTTACATCCATGTGTCAGTCTGTGTGTCAGCCAGTCAGTACAGGGAAGCGTGTAGTACCGATGATGGGGGCACTCGTCCTGAAGCGTGCGGGGTCGGTCAAGTCGTCATCGTGTGAGTCCATCTCCAGTGGCTTTGGTAGCGGCTCATCGCAGCATTCTGATATCCCATCATGTCTGACAGAGACCGACAGCTTGTTTGATGCCGATATTGATATACGACGCTAGAGAAGCAGTGGATGTAAAATATACTTGTGATATAGTCAGAATTTGGTTTCCTAATTCCATACTAGCCTTGACATTGCTGAAGTGCTTGCTGACCTATCAGTTGATGAGGGATGTTATTGACTTTGTTTTTGATATTGTATAGGAAACTATATATAAATGTTGAGCTTCTTGATAGATGATGTAAAAATGCATGATGCAATTTCTTTTTACGTTCTTATCCATGTGCTCATGTGCTGCGTTACAAATTTGCAGAATGGTTTCTCCATATATAAACCTTAAACCAAAACAAACTGCATGCATCAAAGAAAGAACTATAAGTCAGTAATACCCATGAGGTGAACTCATGCAAAAAGTGCTTATTTGTAAATATTGTGTAAATATTGTAAATATTGTAAATGTAAATATATTTATTTGTAAATAGTGTATATTAGTGAATTTTATGTTTGCCTTTGTCTTCTGGAACATTCAAGTTTATTCACGTGTTCCACGCAACCATCTTTCTTGTGGAACTTCCGATGCTTTATGTCTTGTAAATATTGTCTCGTGATGTCCTCTATTCTCTCTGTTCATCCGTTTTCCATGTGTATACTTAATAAATTATTAAAAATAAAAAACTTGTTTGTTTTCTTTTAATATGGTAATTTGTATTATTTTTATTGCCTTACAAAATGCATTAAAGGGACGGAGGCAATGTGGAAGAGTGATTGATGAAAATCCAGAATGAAAACTCTCATAATGTGCTTCCGTTTCATATGAAATGTGCACGTGCATTTATTTAAGCTGCTTGTTACCTTTATTGTTAATGAAAATATATGGTCTGGTCTGGAAAGCTTGACAACTTGGCATTATTTTAAGTCATAAATATTAATTTAAATGGGTGTTATATTGCTAACAGTTGTAAATTTTATTTAAAAAAAGTGTACTTCTATCACAAAATAATAATTTAAGAGCCTTAACGAATCATATGCATTACTATTCATGATGTGTAGTTTTCCAGATCAAACTATTGCATTAACTTGTACCGATCATATGTCCTAGTTCAGTGCACATTTAATTTCAACGGAAGCTGCAATGGTTGTATTAGTAACTGGACACACATAATGATTCGAAGTCGCTTCCAGTCCTTCAAAGGTAACCAACAACAGCCAAAGTTTACAACATATGAACTCCGTTTCAACTTACTGACAACGAGGTATATATATAACTGAGATATATTTGAGAACCCAAACTCTATATTTAAGCAGCCCAGCCAAACCCCAAAACAGGAGCGAAATGAATTACCAACTCATGGGTATTTTAAGAACCCATGAATAAACCTATACATTATTATATTACATTATTATATACATTATTATATGACCTGGACACCTGAATAAAATTTCAATAAACAGTGTTGAAGTGTAATTTTGCAGTTATTTTGCAGGTTAGTTTCTAAACTAGAGATCATTTCCATGTTTTGTCACAAAAAACGATTTTAGAAAATGAAATAAACAAACCAAAACAAATGTATAAAGCATTTCAGGATGTTATTCATAATTCAATTCTGATTTTAGAATGTGTGTATTTATAGGATATTTCCATTGGTATACAATTTGTTCACATGACAAGCTTAATTTTTTTAAAACTTGCAGCATTCCGTTTTTCTGACCAGTAATTGTCTCTAGTGCGCTTTTTAGTTACAATAAAAATAAAAGCTATCAATTCCCTATGGAAAAATAAAATTCCTAATTCCCTAGATACTTCTAATACTTTCTAAATACGACAAAGACATACATGACAAACAAATACCATATAGTTACAACACTTTGAACTATAAATTGGTCTCATTATTATCAGCACATAGCCAGTTATATGAATGTGGAATAAGGGACATAATCATGAGCAATACATACTACAGAGAACTATACTAGTTGCCTCCCTGGAACTCTGGGATAAAATAAAACAAAAATTAAACGATCGATTCCCAATGGAAAAATAAAACTCCTAATTCTCTAAATACTATATAAATCGCTAAATACAGAAACTAATTTGTTAAGACATACATGACAAAACATATAGTTACAATACTTTGAACTCATGGTCTCATTATAGGGAGTCTCCGTGGCCGATGGTTAACTACGTTGCGTTGTAAACCTGCGACTCTCACCGCTACGGGTGGTGTACAGTACTGGTTCTTTCCAGGAAAAGTGGGTGGTCTGCCTCCACCACAAAAAAAAAAAATCGACCGTCATATATAACCTTACATGTGTTGATAACGACGTCATAGCCAGTTATATGACTGTGGAATAAGGGGCATAATCATGATACTACGGAGAACTATACTATTTGTCTCCCTTGAACTACTTGTTCATGAACATGTTTATGTTTATTTAAATCAAAATCAATACACAACACTAGATATTTATAATTCACACATTGCAATATCTGTGCAAAGCCAGAATAAGATTTTATTTACTTTGAGCAGGTAAATTAATCCACAGTTAAATGTATTTATCAATTATCTGGCAATAGTTTTTACCTCATTTCAGCATGCATTCAACCAGTGGTAAAAGTGGTATCTATGTCATGTAAATAATACCTGGTTTTACATACAACTTAGTAGCAGTTTTCAATATATGTTTCTCTGAAATGTTCATGTTTAAGAGTTAAATGTGTTAATTGCTAATACTACAAAAAGGGTTGCCATCCATCTTTAAAGGCCCAGTTATATACATTATGGATACAGTTATTTACACCAAATAACGGCAACATTATAATACAAAACTGTTTATCAAAACTATCCATGTGTTCAGGTCATATAATAACTCATTCCGGACTACTTCTCCTGATCTCCTGGCCAGATTTCAACGAAACTTGGCTATTGTAAAGCCTAGTTGCATGTCTTCACTGTGTTCCGGTTAAATGATTTTTGGCAGAGTTATGGCCCACTTGTCCAGACTAGTTCTCCTAATCCCCTTGCCGGATTTCAACGAAACTTGGGAATGATGCATGACCAATACCAAGCCTAGTTGCCCATATTATCTTCTTGTTCCATGCGAATGATTTATGCAGATTTATGGCCCTTTCCCCGTTTTTACTAAAAACAACCTCTAGTTAATTCTGATTTTAGAATGTGTTTATTTATAGGACATTTCCATTGGTATTCATAATTTTGATAAAGCATCATCAAAATAAACTGACCAATCAGTGAACTATTATCTTTTTCACTTGGCCAAAGATTTTTATTTTACTATGGAACTTAAGGATAAAAACCGAGTAACACAAATGATATCACCTAGTGAAAATAAAGTAAAATCTCAACATTTTGGCAATGAAAAACTATGAATACAATTTATTCACATTTTAAAGAGACACTAGACAATCTTCTTTTTAAAAAAAATCGCAGCGTCCCATTTTTCTGAAAATAAAGTGACTAGTAATTGTGTCTATCACACTTTTGGTTTTACCTGTTTCATGGAATTTCCCCTTCACCACCAACCTTGTAATCCGCATAATGCCATTCTTTTTTATTATTTGTTTTATGAACAAACAATGCAGAAGAGCAGTAGGAGAGAGAGAAGATGGGTGGGAAATAAAATGGAAAAGTAAAATTAAAATCTGGGAAATAAAATGAAAAAGTTAATAAAATATTAAATTAAAATCTGGGAGGATTACTTTAATCCATCATTTATTTTAATAACAATTCATTATCTTATAACATTTCCGTTTTATTTAAAAATAAGAAATATCGATTCCCTATGGAAAAATTAAAATTTTATTAAATTAAATTAAAATCTGGCAGGATTTCTTTAATCAATCATTTATTTTAATTTAACAATTCATTATCTTATAACATTTCCATTTTATTTAAAAATAAGAACTATCGATTCCCTATGGAAAAATAAAATTCCTAATTCTCTAAATACTTTATAAATTTTATATCCATCATGGCAGCTAGAATTCTCTTTGAATTCAAACCATTCCATTTATGTGACAAAGGGGTGTTTCGGGGGAAATGACTGATCAGCAGCCAAACATTGTAAACCCTGATTAGCCTACGATGTTACAATGGACGCAATGGCTATTATAGTCAGGGTTAAAGAAACTTACCCGCCAAATAACAGCAACATTACATTACAAAACTGTTTATCAAAAAAACTCTATCCAGGTGTTCATATCATAAAGTATTTGTGCCAATTAAAAGTGGAGTTTTATTTACCGGTTCTTTAAATATGAATTATGAAATAACTCTTAATTTTGGGGTTTGGCTTGGTGAAAGGCGTTTATATTGTGTCATAAGTCAAATTATGGCCCAGGTTAGATTGCAGGTTAAAGGTCGTACGACAGCAGACGGACGGACAAAGTGATCCCTAAGTGTCTGCCATGCTACGAGGCGACACAAAATTGTTTATCAAAACTCTATCCAGATCATATAATAAAGTACAGGTTTATTCACGGGTTCTTAAAATACCCATGATTGAATATAATTATGTAAAATAAATTATGAGTTGGTAACTCTTAATTTGACGCTCCAGTTTTGGGGTTTAGCCTGGCTGGTTCAAGCCGTTTATATTGTGTCTATGGAGTTAATTTTCAGAATATGTAAGTTATATATACACCTCCTCGTCAGTAGGTTTAGAAGCGGTGTACATGTTGTAAAATGTGGCTGTTTTTGGCTAATTCGACCATAACATTAACACAAGATTACATCACCAGTGGAGCACTTCTAAGCTTACATAAAACCCCAGCTAAATCCCATTAGTAACACCGAAGTTGATCTATAACAATAGGACCTTTGTTTGTTTATCTGATCTTTCTTAGCCTGATTGTTGAGGTTTGTAAACCAGCAATATCAGATAATAATACCAGAGTGACGCGTGAATTATTTAAATTCGCTATTTTTTTCGATAGCTCTCTAGCACCTTCAATGTCCATCCAATCGTTATTTAAGTCGGCCAGATGGTTGATATTAATGACAGCCAAGATGAAAAAAAGAAGAACAGCTAGATCGGATTAGTGACATCAGAGGTTTTGGCCCTTGATTTATTGAAAATGCTTTGTCTTTCATATTCATATATTTAGATATTCATATTTAGTTAGATCGACTTTTCGAAGACCATTACCGTTAGCGTAAGTTAACCCTTTTCCACTAAGCTCATATCTCACAAACTGCAGCCAGACCTCAATAAAATGTCACACATGTAATCTGTATAAATAAGTATCAAATTGCAGTCCCATTAGAAGTTTTTGAGTTATGCCCTGGACAAGAATTATAAGTACAAAATTACAAAGGGCAATAATTCTAATTTGAATCAAGATAAAGTTATGGTTCTTGAGCTCTGCACTTTCTCTCATTGCCCTCTATCATTGTATGAAGTTTCATTACAGTTCCAAGAATAGTATAAAATTACAAAGGGCAATACTTCTAATTTGATTTGAAATGAAGAAAGGTTATGGTTATTGTGCTCTGCACTTTCTCTCATTGTCCTCTATCATTGTATGAAGTTTCATTACAGTCCCAAGAATTGTTAAGCATAAAATTACAAAGGGTAATAATTCTAATTTGAATGAAGATAAAGTTATGGTTCTTGAGGTCTGCACTTTCTCTCATTGCCCTTCATCATCATATGAAGTTTCATTGCAGTCCCAAGAATTGTAAGTATAATATTACAAAGGGCAATAACTCTAATTTGATTTGAAATGAAGAAAGCAGGTTACGGGTTAAAGAAACTTACCTGCCAAATAACGGCAACATTACATTACAAAACTGTTTATCAAAACTCTATTCAGGTGTTCAGGTCATATCATAATGTATTTGTGCCAATTAAAAGTGTAGTTTTATTTCTGGGATTGAAATGAATTATGAGTTAGTAATTCGACGCTACAGTTTTGGGGTTTAGCTTGGATGGTTAAAGGCATTAATTATATTGTGTCATAAATCAAATGCTTTTCAAGTTATGGCCCAGGTTAGGTTGCAGGTTAAAGTGCGACGGATGACGACCGAGGTAAGACAACAACAGCAGACGACGGACAAGGTGATCCCTAAGTGTCTGCCATGCTAAGCAGGCGACACAAAATTGTTTATCTAAACTCTATCCAGGTGTTCAGGTCATATAATAAAGTACAGGTTTATTCACGGGTTCTTAAAATACCCATGATTGAATATAATTATGTAAAACAAATTATGAGTTGACAACTCCAATTTGACGCTCCAGTTTTTGGGTTAGCCTGGCTGGTTCAAGCCGTTTATATTGCGTCTATGGAGTTAATTTTCAGAATATGTAAGTTATATATACACCTCCTCATCAGTAGGTTTAGAAACGGTGTACATGTTGTAAAATGTGGCTGTTTTTGGCTACTTCGACCATAATATTAACACAAGATTACATCACCAGTGGAGTACTTCTAAGCTTACATAAAACCCCAGCTAAATCAGATTAGTAACACCGAAGTTGATCTATAACAATAGGACCTTTGTTTGTTTTTCTGATCTTTCTTAGCCTGATTGTTGAAAGCTCAGAGAGGTTTGTAAACCAGCAATATCAGTTAATAATACCAGAGTGACGCGTGAATTATTTAAATTCGCTATTTTTTTCGATAGCTCTCTAGCACCTTCAATGTCCATCCAATCGTTATTTAAGTCGGCCAGATGGTTGATATTAATGACAGCCCAGATGAAAAAAAAGAAGAACAGCTAGATCGGATTAGTGACATCAGAGGTTTTGGCCCTTGATTTATTGAAAATGCTTTATCTTTCATATTCATATATTTAGATATTCATATATAGTTAGATCGACTTTTCGAAGACCATTACCATTAGCGTAAGTTAACCCTTTTCCACTAAGCTCATATCTCACAAACTGCAGCCAGACCTCAATAAAATGTCACACATGTATTCTGTATAAATAAGTATCAAATTGCAGTCCCATTAGAAGTTTTTGAGTTATGCCCTGGACAAGAATTATAAGTACAAAATTACAAAGGGCAATAATTCTAATTTGAATGAAGATAAAGTTATGGTTCTTGAGCTCTGCACTTTCTCTCATTGCCCTTCATCATTGTATGAAGTTTCATTACAGTTCCAAGAATTGTATAAAATTACAAAGGGCAATACTTCTAATTTGATTTGAAATGAAGAAAGGTTATGGTTATTGTTCTCTGCACTTTCTCTCATTGTCCTCTATCATTGTATGAAGTTTCATTACAGTCCCAAGAATTGTTAAGCATAAAATTACAAAGGGTAATAATTCTAATTTGAATGAAGATAAAGTTATGGTTCTTGAGCTCTGCACTTTCTCGCACTGCCCTTCATCATTGTATGAAGTTTCATTGCAGTCCCAAGAATTGTAAGTATAATATTACAAAGGGCAATAACTCTAATTTGATTTGAAATGAAGAAAGTCGGTTACGGGTTAAAGAAACTTACCTGCCAAATAACGGCAACATTACATTACAAAACTGTTTATCAAAACTCTATTCAGGTGTTCAGGTCATATCATAATGTATTTGTGCCAATTAAAAGTGTAGTTTTATTTCTGGGATTGAAATGAATTATGAGTTAGTAACTATTAATTCGACGCTACAGTTTTGGGGTTTGGCTTGGATGGTTAAAGGCGTTAATTATATTGTGTCATAAATCACATGCTTTTCAAGTTATGGCCCAGGTTAGGTTGCAGGTTAAAATGCGACGGATTACGACCGAGGTAAGACAACAACAGCAGACGACGGACAAGGTGATCCCTAAGTGTCTGCCATGCTAAGCAGGCGACACAAAATTGTTTATCAAAACTCTATCCAGGTGTTCAGGTCATATAATAAAGTACAGGTTTATTCACGGGTTCTTAAAATACCCATGATTGAATATAAGTATGTAAAACAAATTATGAGTTGACAACTCCAATTTGACGCTCCAGTTTTTGGGTTAGCCTGGCTGGTTCAAGCTGTTTATATTGCGTCTATGGAGTTAATTTTCAGAATATGTAAGTTATATATACACCTCCTCGTCAGTGGGTTCAGAAACGGTGTACATGTTGTAAAATGTGGCTGTTTTTGGCTACTTCGACCATAATATTAACACAAGATTACATCACCAGTGGAGTACTTCTAAGCTTACATAAAACCCCAGCTAAATCAGATTAGTAACACCGAAGTTGATCTATAACAATAGGACCTTTGTTTGTTTATCTGATCTTTCTTAGCCAGATTGTTGAAAGCTCTGAAAAGTATGTAAACCAGCAATATCAGTCAATAATACCAGAGTGACCCCAGTCAATAATACCAGAGTGACCCCAGTCAATAATACCAGAGTGACCCCAGTCAATAATACCAGAGTGACCCAAGTCAATAATACCAGAGTGACCCCAGTCAATAATACCAGAGTGACCCTTGAATTAATTAAATTCGCTATTTTTTCCGATAGCACTCTAGCACCTTCAATGTCCATCCATTCGTTATTTAAGTCGGCCAGATGGTTAATATTAATGAAAAGCTAAGATGAAAAAAAAAGAAAAACAGCTAGATGAGATTAGTGACATCCGAGTTATGGCCCTCGATTTATCGAAAATGCGTTATCTTTCTTTGTTAGATGCCTAGATATTCATTTTTCGTTAGCTTGACTTTTCAAAGACCATTACCGTTAGCGTTAGTTAACCCTTTTTCTCACTAAGCTCATATCTCACAAACTGCAGCCAGACCTAAATAAAATGTCACACATGTATTCTGTATAAATAAGTATCAAATTACAGTCCCATTAGAAGTTTTTGAGTTATGCCCTGGACAAGAATTATAAGTACAACATTACAAAGGGCAATAATTCTAATTTGAATCAAGATAAAGTTATGGTTCTTGAGCTCTGCACTTTCTCCCATTGCCCTTCATCATTGTATGAAGTTTTATTGCAGTCCCAAGAAGTGCAAGTATAATATTACAAAGGGCAATAACTCTAATTTGATTGGTTACGGTTCTTGTTCTCTGAACTTCCTCTCATTGCCCTCTATCATAGTGTGAAGTTTCACTGCAGTCCCAAGAATTGTAAGTATAAAATTACAAAGGGCAAAAATTCTAATTTGATTTGAAATGAAGAAAGCCGGTTAAGGGTTAAAGAAACTTACCTGCCAAATAACAGCAACATTACATTACAAAACTGTTTATCAAAACTCTATCCAGATGTTCAGGTCATATCAGAATGTATTTGTGCCAATTAAAAGTGTAGTTTTATTTACCGGTTCTTTAAATATCTGGGATTGAAATGAATTATGAGTTAGTAACTATTAATTCGATGCTTCAGTTTTGGGGTTTGGCTTGGATGGTTAAAGGCGTTAATTATATTGTGTCATAAGTCAAATACTTTTCAAGTTATGGTTAACGTGCGACGGATGACGACCGAGGTAAGACAACGACAGCAGACGACAAACAAAGTGATCCCTAGGTGTCTGCCATGCTATGCAGGCGACGCAAAATTGTTTATCAAAACTCTATCCAGGTGTTCAGGTCATATAATAAAGTACAGGTTTATTCACGGGTTCTTAAAATACCCATGATTGAATATAATTATGTAAAATAAATTATGAGTTGGTAACTCTTAATTTGACGCTTCAGTTTTGGGGTTTAGCCTGGCTGGTTCAAGCTGTTTATATTGTGTCTATGGAGTTAATTCTCAGAATATGTAAGATATATACACCGTCTCGTCAGTGAGTTTAGAAACGGTGTACATGTTGTAAAATGTGGCTGTTTTTGGCAAGATAGCTACTTTAAGACATCCGAATATCAACACAAATGCAACTTATGAAAAGATTACATCACCAGTGGAGTACTTTTAAGCTTACATAAAACCCCAGCTAAACAGATTAGTAACACCGGAAGTTGATCTATAACAATGGGACCTTTGTTTGTTTATCTGATCTTTCTTAGCCTGATTGTTGAAAGCTCTGAGAGGTTTGTAAACCAGCAATATCAGTTAATAATACCAGAGTGACGTGTGAATTATTTAAATTCGCTATTTTTTTCGATAGCTCTCTAGCACCTTCAATATCCGTCCGATCGTTATTTAAGTCGTCCAGATGGTTGATATTAATGAAAGCTAAGATGAAAAAAACAAGAAAAATAGCTAGATCAGATTAGTGACAGCCGAGTTATGGCCCTTGATTTATTGAAAAATGCTATCTTTCTTTCTTAAATGCCTAGATATTCATTTTTAGTTAGCTCGACTTTTCCAAGACCATTACCGTTGGCATTAATTTTTTTTCAGTAAGCCATATCTCACAAACCGATTGCCATAACTGAATAAAATGTATTCAGTATAAATATCAATTTGCAGTCCCATTAGAAGTTTTTGAGTTATGTCCTGGACAAGAATTATCAGTACAACATTACAAAGGAAAATAACTCCAATAAGTCATGGTTCTTGAGCTCTGCACTTTCTCTCATTGTCCTCTATCATTGTATGAAGTTTCATTGCAATTCCGATAAGTAGTTTTTGAGTTATGTTCCCAACAAGAATTGTAATAATAACTGTATTTTGATTTGAATGAAGAGTTATGCTTCTTGTGCTCTGCTCTTCCTCCCATTTCCCAGTCCCGTAAGTTATTTTTGAGTTATGGTCCGGACAAGATCCGGATGGACAAAGCGGCATCTGTATGCTCTCCCGTTGGGGAGCTTACTCGAAACAATTTGTATGTATAAATCAGTTCAGTCATGTGACTTGAAGGTGTACAAAGCAGGAGACAGAAATAGATAATAAACAAGATTTTTCTGTATACATATTATTTTATTTCTTTTACCGATATTATTGTTGTGACTGTCACACAACATCAAAAGTTCATTTCAATACCGATCATTTCATAAACACCTTTCTTATAATTATTCACATGATCATTTCTTTTATTTAAGTCAGAAACATAAAAGAAATTCTCAAGATTTATTAACTGTCGAAAAAGAAAGATTTGTTCATCTAAGAAAACTATTCTCTTATGACTCTTAAGTTTCATTTGGTCACAAATGTTTTTATAGCTGCATTCAAATACATGGATAGCACTAGTATGTTTCCTAACAGCAACCACGTGTCAGTAGTATTCGCCAATTAAACAATCAGATGGTCATTAAAATTGTTTTCAACAGAAAAATTTAACTGATACAAAACTCAAAAAGAACAAACAAAACAAATAGTTAAAATGAAACTCAAAAACAAATTGAAATAATGACAATTATCATATAAAAAAAAAAGAGACTTTATACTGAAAAAATAATATTAGACAAATTTATAAAATAGTTAAAAAAAGTGATATGAAATAAAAAATAAATAAAATACTGACCAGAGATTGAGGATTTAAGTTGCTGCCTTAGAAACATTGCATGATGAAATATTTACAGATTTATTTACATATTTACACAACGGGAAATGTAGTAGAATGAGAGAGAGGGATGGAAAAGTACAGAGACAGACAGACAGACAGACCGACAGATAAAGATTAAACACGATGACATGCTAATGAAAAGAACTATAATGAATGGACAAATACACAGATGATAGAAAGAACACAAATATTTACAAAATGTACAAGTGATAAACAACAATCTTAACAGTTAACAATAACATGAGCACACAAACTGTCTGGTATTTTGAAACTGTACGTTACAACTGGTATTTTGTAACTGCATGTTACAACTGGTATTTTGTAACTGTAGGTTACAACTATCGTTTCGTAACTGTATGTTACAACCCTACATATACACGTTATAATGGTAGTTTCACGTTTTAAATTAATTTTAAAGAGTTGGGTTCTCTCATCATCATTCAAATTGTGAAATTATATATGCTGATTTGGCCTATAGGTCACAGGTTCATTGAAAGAAGACACGTCTTTTCAAAGCTTGGCATAAATATGCGCTAACGTCACTATCGTGCTTCTCCAATGTGTCCATTTTGCAAATATGTATGAAGCGTAAATAAGCCATTAGTTATTCGACGTTTGTTATTGTTTTTTTGACACTACAACACACCCATGACAACACGGCACTACAATAAGCATCTATATAATAATGGCGGAAGCAGAGCTAGACACATCACTCGTACTGCTGTAGTATTCCAGGGACCCACGTACGGCAAACACGCGCTGTTCTATCAAACTTTTCCATGCGTATTTCTGCTCCGTTGATGGCGCTCTCAAACTCAGCTTTTTTGATGTCTGGCGACCACCGCTTGTCACTCTGGGATTATTACAATAAAGTACAAATTCTGTTCCATGATGTCGCTGAGCGTCCATACCGACGACATCGCGGAGTATCGTGGGCTCGTGCAGCACGCGGAAATATCCGTCGCTCTCTTTTACGGTCTGCAGAAGCATATCTGTAAACAAGATCACGTGGATCTTCATCCACTGGTGCCCTTCCCACTTGAACATATCTCCGGAGAAGATTATGTGGCGGTCATCTTGACACAGCTGAAATACGGGTACATTGGAAGAGAACACCAGTCTGTCTTGAATTTTCATTACTTCCGCATCAACTGATTTTGATGTCTGTAGTGAACAAGACGGTACCGAGCAGTGACCATGACCTTTAGACGAGCCGCTATGACTACTGCAGGTCGACGACTTTGACTTCATACTGCCGGTGAAGCTGCCCTTGGAGTCGCGTGAAGCGAGGGAAGACACGCTCTCAACTCTCTCGCAGCTGTAGTTGGTGATATGGTTGGCGCATTCTTGTAAACCTTCCACAACTTGTTTGAGACTGTTGTAGTCGGGACTATCTTGCGTGGTGTTTAGAAATATCTCCTGCAGTACGCGGTATAAATCTCGTATATGCTGTACTGGTCGAAATGTAAAGGTGCTGATGCTAGGCTGGTTTCCCTCCAGGGGTGGGTCTTGCACGAACTTCATAAAATCTTCAGAGCGTCGTAAATCGGACAAGACTTGGTTGGCGGCACCAACGCCCTTAGCATAGAGGTCATACGCTTGGCATAGCATGTGTACCTTGGACTGGTATATAAGGCCAATGGAGTTGACGAAGTCACTCGCAGCGGAGGTGTCTGTATCCTCAGACACAAAGGATGATGGGGCGTTGTCGTGCATCTGTTTTACGTGGTACTCCGACATCATCGTTAACTGTGGAATAGGAAAGAATACGTTATAAAATGATCAAAAACAATCTATGCAACTGAACAGTAACTGTAAGATAAGTTTGTTATGAAAATGTAAAAAACAAACAACTTTATATTACAATTACCAAATGCTGTTAAACAAACTTCAATAAAAACCTAATTTTAAAGTGAAACATATGTATTTCAAGCATCATAGAGTTTTCACGTTAAAACGCATTCAAAATTAGGGTTACAATAGTTTTAACGATCAGATTTTAAGGTTTCAATATTTTCAAAATGTGTTTCTTACCTTTTCAATATTCTGGAAGAGTGTCGAATGTTGTGAATGACTAAGGATACAATGTCTGAGAGGGCGTGAGTATCGTTGCATCCCAGAATGCATCAGGTCAATGAAGTCCAACTCGAGGCTCAGAAGGCGGTGAATTGACTCCTGTTTACGCATCTCACGTGTCTGGACAGTCTGCAAAATCAAAACATGGGAAATTAATTTTAAATTTGGCAATTTTATTTCTTTCATACAGGTGACAAAAGTTCCTTATGTTTTTGTTTTTTTAAATGCAAATCAAACAACTTGTTTAACCAATTGCATAAATGTTTGTTTTTAGTCTTCATAAAATATTAACTAACCATATAATGCATGATAATGTCCAAGTATATCTGATTGCTTGGCGCATCCCAGTTAATCTCTAAACTTTGTAATAAACTCTAAAATTTGTAATAAACTCTAAAATTTGTAATAACCTCAAAAATTTGTAATTATCTCTTTGTAATAATCTCTTAACTTCGTAATAATCTCTACTTTTTAAAAGATGTCTGCCATGGTGCTTACCCTGTGTCCTCTGGCTAGAAGTGGCAGCGGTGTGCTAGTGGCCAGTGATGCCATATTGGGGTTCAGACGGTACATCGTGTCCTCGTCTACCAAAATTTCATTCTCCTTCATATCGTCGTGCATCGTGAACATCTGTGGCACAGTGTGGTCATCATAGTTGTCGTTCCCATAGACACCACCATCAAGGTGTGACTGGGCATTGTTCGACTTCCATGGGGAGTTTTCAAGTTGTTCGAAGGTGATGGGCTTTGGTCGCTGAACCTCCACGACAAGAGTATTGCTGCTATGTCTGCAAGAAAAGAAGGATTTTGAAAATACGGCTATTGAAAATTTGGCATAGTGTAATACGGCAATAGAGAATTTGGCATAGTTTGATATTTTTTTATTTATTTATTTAACATTCCGCATATGAACTTATGATTATTTGGCAATAACATCACTAAACATTTTCAAAATATTTAAATGTTAACATTCTTTAAGTTTTCATTTCACTGATGTTGCACACTAGATAATCAGAATATCTGCCACATTATTGGTTAAACACTTGTTTCAAATGTAAAATAATTTGTTTCAAAATGTTTTTAAATAAAGGATTTAACTTTAATTTCTACTTACTTGACAAGCTTTGCCACACTTGTGGCAGTAGATCGAGACACGTTTTGTTTATTCAGTCGAATAATAATGTCCCCGGGCTGTAGGCCAGCTACCTCGGCGGGCGATGCGCCATCCACCCGCCCGACACGGACTGGGCAGGCCTCCACAACAGAGAACCCAAAACCATTCTTGCCTCGCTGTAGCGATAGTTGGAGAGATTCTGTACCCCACACATCCTTGTTCACCGATGGAATGTTTGAGTGATCTGTTATAAAAGAATATACAGTTAGTATAAGTTTGGGGAGAAATAGGAAAGAAAAATGGAAATTTTACATAAAACCTTGATTGAAGATCTTGTTTAATACAGAGATAGAGATCTCAGTTTATATGGATGGACTGTTCCAACCTTGAACACAGACAGATGTTTATTTAACATAATGACACATTGACAAACGATTGTTGCCTTTATCAAAGCTAATCATGCCTTTATCATAGCTAATCATGCAGACTTCTTGCAGTTAAAAACAGTTGATGGCTACTGGCCATTTTTTTTTTACCCGAGGGCTTATTTGTCTATAAAAGGTGTTGACTAAATTTCTTTGCCTAGACATAAAAAATATTGTTTTTGTTATTTAACGAACAATATAATAAAGGGATGTATTTAATATTTCGACTCTCTATAATTCCCATACTTTAAGCTTTACTGATGCTTGACAGAAACCTGCCATTATACTTACTTCTAACTTTGAGTTGTGGTTTCTGCTTATGTGAGACCTGAAGATGCTTCTTGCGGCCAATGTCTTCCGTCAGAAGGTAGTACCATCCGCCAACTTCCTTCTTGGGGTTGGTCAGGTGACGAATACCAAACGACATACATCCCAAAAACTCGTTCACACTGAAAATAGAATTTTACATTATTAATTTGATTGGGATTTTATACGTATTTAGTTATGTTTGAGACGCAAGTAACAATATCTACCTCAGCCTCATTCTGTACATTTAAACTGCTATAGTCCAACTCTTGAATTAATTTAAACTGTTTAGCAACTGAGATATCTAAACGGAAGAAAAATTATTCCTCATTCATTAACCAAATATGCAAGAGAATAAATATGGTAATATCAAAGGTTTACTTCATAAATCCCTTAAATTCACTTTCAAAATTGTAATAACAACATTGCCTTATTCATAAATCATGCTAAGCACATTGTTCAAACACATTCCCGTCCCACTAGGGAGGTCTAAGTACCCTATCGGGAGACATCTTTACAACCCTTATCACTTGGATTAGCGTTTTAATTTCACTGAAAATATATCCTTAGTACTTCAATAATTGCTAAACAATCAAGCCTCTATTTAACCCTGAAAAGCATCTATAAGCCCCTTAACTGATATGATTTATACACAAGTAAAACATAATTATCTCCCTTCACACTGTGCAGCTACATCTATACATCTAATATTGTCCTTTATCTCTGTTAATTATCACACTAGGGAGCAGTAAGGTCCCTTTCTAATCCCTAAATGTCAGACTTATCTACTACTAGACTATCAGACCACTCTAAACCCCTTGTTTGACATTTGGGGATAGGACACAGATTGCAATTAATCTACTGAAAGGAAGTGAAGTCACCAGATTGAAGCGAAAAACAAATACAACCAACATCAACTTTCACTGGACCACTGATAAATGGCTTTTATAGGAGGGGTGGCTAAATCCCTAATAAACAGTTACACAAGACATATTTATTAAAGATTTATCAGAGTTAAACTGAAGCTTTTTGTCAATAAAAACAAGGGTTGGGAATAATTGGTAACCACTTGTGCCAGCCCTTGACTTGATTTTAACCAAAGCCATCTATTCAGGCCACCGATATCGAATTTATGGCAAGATGTAAACAGTACGTCATAATAAGTTAATTCAAAAAGTAATCTTCCATCAAAAATAATACAACTATTCAAACACTGCACTATGACATCTTCAAACAAATTAACTTGATTTAAATCATCTAATAATGTGTTAACCAGCACGATAAAACTTCTACAGAATCAAAGAAATTGTAGAAGATGCAGCTACTTACGGATATTTATTATTTCCATCTACTGGTGACACAATAAATCCCTTGTTCATAACCATTATGAATGGTTGCTAATTAAATTATCATTAGATATAACTACCAACTAACCAACTTCTTACATAAATAAACCACAGCACCAGTCCAACTATCAGATAACTCCCAATTTAAAATGGAGCCAATGAGAGCTGAGGAAACCCCACATTTCTCAGCCACAGTTGAGATATCATCTTCAAGATTATAAAAGAGTTAATCCTTCTGATCCAGACAGTCAGTCTGCCTATGATATACATCAGGTTCTAATTACTGATTAATTAAGGGATTAATGAGTTGCTCAACATTGCTATATATCATAAATAACACTGCCTATGCTCAAACAGTGGGCAATTAATACAAACTGTGGAGTCCAACAAGGTGGTAGGCTTGTAACAACAATATAATCACCCAGCATGCACTGCAAACCATAACCAACCAAGTTGACCAGCTTTTATAATCCCACAAAATTGAGAACCTAGTCTAGACACATTTGAAGACCTGACTGTTTTCTGGCAATTGTCTTCGAAAAACAGTCTAGAATCTTTCATCTTGAGCAGTCTGAGCTTTTGATTTCCAGCACACATATAACTTTTTTGAAAGATAGGACTTAATTTGATTTGTGTAGTAAAGCTAATGCTCAACATTCACATTTTTAACCCCACCTTTTTTTGGTTTTGTTAAATACACCTTTTTTTAAGTAGGGGTGAAGTGTGACATATATCTGTACATACCTGGCATTCAGGTCCCTGTGCCACACTGAGATCATCAAGCGTTTACTGTGGTCCTCATCATTCAACTCACTGAAAAAATAAAAATCATTCATAACTTAACGGTAACATACTGGCCCTAGGCCGGAGAAAAAAAATTGATGGTTTATGATAGCCCCTCTCTTTGTGTATTCAGAATATAATGTATAAAAACAATGGCCAACCACAACTAAAATCTTGATTTTTTTTTGAGAATAATGATGTCAAAATATGTGGCAAATCTTAACGGATTTTGATAAATGTTCTTTTGTTCTTCAGGGAGACCTATTAAAGGATTTTTATTTATTTTCTTAGTATTAAAAGCAGAATTTATGAACACTTAAGAGCTTTTGATTTATTTTCTTTGGGATTTAAATAGAAACCCTGGAAACCTCCCTGAGATACTCTATCTCCCAGTGATGATTGCTATAAAATCTGATGTCTCCACCCAAATCATAACCATATGCTAGTATGTCAATATTTCACACTTTTACCTTCACTATCTAGAACCACTACAAGCACTTAGGGAGAGGTGATAGCATCGCATAATCAACAACAGATTTCCTCTTAATTATCATCAATTATCATTATTTCCAAACAGTAGTAACCAGTCACTGAGATATAGAACCAATATTTGACTAATAAATTTGCCCATTAGCAAGACATTGATTTTATAATCCAGAATTTATATAGTTACTATCTTAATTCACAGAAAATGTGCAAATAATTAACAAGGTTTTATCAGTTTTTAAACATTAAGGCATCAACCTAATCATAAATATTTCTATCCCTTTTGTTTTCTACTTAGTTTAACTCATCTTATCAAGTAATGACCAACAATTAATCACCCTGACAAATAAGGTGGCAATCTGACACAAGACTACCAGAATGGTTGCTATGTGCAGAACTTCTTAAAATTTGGGTAAAAAATTAAGACTTTGATCAAGTCCATCACAATTGATGGTTATTTAATAGGAACTCGTGAAAATTGTCAAACCAGAAAAACTCATTTTGTAATCAAAACCACACATCAAAAACAAGCCACCTGCTACAATAATGCATGTTCTGGGCCACAATTGCTGCAACCGTTGGAAGACTTTCATCTGGACACTCTTTTCACAAAATGAAAAGGACTGAAAATTTATTGTGACACGGCTTCGAACCTACAATTTACTATCAAACATTGCTACTTACAATGAGAACTTCTCGTCGTACAACGGATTGTTGGAGTCTCGGATCACGTCCGTTTTACATTTCGGTTTCTTGCCATCATCTGGGATGAGACTCATCTTGACGAATGAGTCACACGCCGATTTCCATTTTGTTGACAGTTGTCTCCCTTGAACGACATGTACGGTGAGTAGACCAAAGTTCATGTACGCCGACACCTTAAGCTGACCTGAAATGGAACATTTGTTGGTTAATTCATGTTTCACGTGCAGTACCGGTGAGCACAACAAAATGTACAATACACCTTCAAATATGGCCTGAAATAATTGAAAATCATCAATCAACATTGCCTTCTTGTTATCTCCATCTATAAAATAAAAAATATTATTGTATGTAACTAATAATGATTTATGATCATTTTAGTTACACAAATACTAGGAGATACCAATTCTACAAATTACTCTCCAATCACCTGAGTGGTAAACCATGGTCACAGCTAGCTCTATTCTATTTGACACTAGAAATAACCAGAACCCTGACTTCATATAGGCACAACTGAGTAAATATTGTATCAGTGACCATCAATATTTCACAGTCCATTAACAAAGCAACAAGCACCTATTTTATTAAATTAGCTCTTTAATTGAAATCAGGTGTCATATAATTGTCACTATTCTGCCTTTAATGGAGTGTGACTGATTGCTGAAGTTTGGCAACTTCCTATATGTCATTGTGCACCATGAATGAAGGTCAGTAAAGGGTGTCATGAATTTCCATATTAACACATTGAACAGTTTTAGTTGAACTGATTGTTAAAGTGCACAAGTAATAGTTAGTTTGTCCAAATGCTGATTCAGTGATGAAATCTGAATATAGATCATTTTTGGTGTTGGCATCAGAGTGTTCTTTTCTTCAATTCAACTATATTATTCAAGATTTTCTGTGTAAAACAGCAAATAATTGATTGCATGAGTCAAGACTGGTGAACATCAAATGCAAATGATACTAGATGAAATAATTATGAAAAAATATATTTATATTTTAGGAAATCTTGTCCAAATTTCTGGCAATTGTCATTTTGTTTTTGTTGGTTTGAGGGGATAACCAAGGTGACAAAGTATGGATCAGTGTCCCTTGACAGCTGATGGATTTGCTGTCAATAAAGTATTGACAGATAATTGATTACTGTATATTTATTAAATACATAATTTTACACTGTTCTGCAATAAATGACTGCAAAGAAGATGCCATTTTTTTTAAAAATAAAATGGATTTCTTTCTTAATTAAAAATCTTAACCTAACCTTATAACTTCAAATTGTTTTTTTTTAAATATAAAACATAATAATTATTAAGTGTGCACAATGGCTCATTAATTTAATACCTTATCAGGTAGGGAAATGTATATACAAACATAAGCATAATCCCATAACACTCAAGGATCTGTAATAATCCCTTTTTCACACAAATCCCTAAAGAAACGCTTGCAATAAATGCCAATAACTGCAGAAATTACATCAAAGGAGGTGAAAATTCCAGTCTATTGATGTTTACAATTTGTTTAGAGTATAATATAAATAGACAGATTACAAGTTGTGACCATGGCTGTGTGGCTGTTGAATGTGTGTATAAAAACACAAGCCCACACCCCAACAGAAGCCCCCGCACAGTGGGTATGCTATCAACACAACAGCCACCTGGCCTGCAGCTACAATATTCAATAACGACTCCAAAATAAGAATGGGTCATAAATTACATAATCTTATAAAATATGATAAATTATCCATATATATAAGGCCATAAATATACTTATTGTAAACTGTAAAGCTTTGTAAAAGAAATGAACGTAGCATTATGTCATTTTGTCTTTGTTATATGTAGTCGATCAAGACACCTAGGAATAAAGGATCAAATGAATCAATGTATGCCATGTAATGAATAAGAAAAAAGTTGAACGCATCACTACATTGCAAATGAATAAATATTAATTATTGAAGGCTAATAAGATAATGAATGAATGAGAAAGAAAATAATGAATGAATGAGAAATAAAGAAAAGAAGAATGAGAAATAAAGTAATGAATGAATGAGAAATAAAAAAAGAAAGAAGAATAAGGAAAAAGAATGAAAGAGAATGAACTAATAAATGAGAATAAATAAATAAATTGAATAAATGGATGACCAAAAAAAAAAAGAAAGAAGAAAACATTATCAGTCAATCAATCAATATAGATTAATGAGAATGAATATTACCATGACTCAATGAAAAGAATGATAGAATATTAGGAAATAATTAGGTTCATGCATGTAAGTGAATGCATTTTATCTGAACAGTGCTATATAAGCATCTAGTTATAGTTACCTTGTCGTAACATTGATACTTTGCTGAAGTTACTATCCCCTGAATCAGAGCTATTGTCTTTCAAAATCATTGTCACCACAAACAACACTACACACTGTAACTGTTTCTTCTTAAAATGTTATATTCTCAAATTAATTAATCCAAATGAAGCATATTCCACGGTCAATACTGTGACACTAGATGCTATACTGGCACTATGGTGTTAATTAATGCCAAGTCACTGAGACAATACCGCTGTCAGAACCAGTGCCAATTAACGTCCAATTAACAACTTACTTCTGCTATTGTCTTAAGTGTCAACAGAAGGATGTTAATTCCGGTATTGTTTTATACACAGTGAGCAGTGGTAATTCACTAATTAATGTCAAAGTCCTCAATTAACAATCAGTTTCTTATGCATAAATCACAAATAAACTTGTATAATAATTAATCCACTAGCACAATTGTCAAAATTAAATGAAAAGAAAATCCACTATCTGAGACACAAAGTCAAGTATTTGCTTTCTCTATCTAACTCTTGCTACTGTCTGAAGAACCACTTGGCCACATATTTATAAGAGGGTTTAGTATTGGCTTGACCAGCCCCCAATCCTAGCCACTGATTGGTCAGTCGTTCAGGACAATACAGTCTGATTGGCCTTTCAATGAAGTGGCAAAAGCCATGTGCTAAACAGTGGAGTAGGAAAGTATATTCATTCATTGATTTTTGGTGATATTTTGATACTTGTTAAATGAAGTATAACCAAAATATGCCCAAAGGTTCAGATCTTACACTGATAAGCGACTTCCACATTTCAAGATTGTTTTAGGTCAATATTCATCATATTTAGTAGAGATCATTGAGATCAGATGGTGAGATATGAACCAGCAGCACACTTATGACAGAGTTTATCATAAATGTGCCATACACACAATTGAATGCCAATAGAAAATGATTGTTTCACAATTAAAAAATTCATAAAGTGTCACTTTTAAAGATTGAATTTAATATTCAGATAAAATATTATCCTAGCTGTAATTATGGTCATCCTTTATGACAGGGATTAAACTTTCATGTATTACATACCTATAGGGAGGGGTATATACTATCTTATTGTAAGTTAGATTTTTTTTAATGATCTTAAAAGTTTATTCATGTTTCATCATAGTAAAAATACTACTGAATATTGTAATAATAAGAATTATGAAAGACTATACAATATAATAAGCTATAATTTGATTTAATAATAGTTTATTGCTTGATGATATTTACATAAATACATGACATAAAATTACAATAATAAATAACATTTAAAAATGGACTGGATGAGTAATCACAACATCAATACCGTTGGTTATTTGCTAAGGATCACTTTTATTCTTCCATATAATTTTATTAGAAATTAATTCACAATAACGATATTAATCTCATTGATACTTCAACAATTTCACAATATGAATCATATCATGAGATCACATGACCATACACTGCCCTAAATAATTTCATGTAAAATAGAAATAATGCTATTTATTTCAGGAAGAAATTTAGACAGCAAAAAATGATCCTTAGCAAATTTTGAGTAGTAAATGTATCAAAATATAGTTTATCTCAGTTACTACCTTCAACCATATAGACATCGATACCACTGATGACTGTGACTCAACTGCTCTTTTCCACTTTTTTCAAATTACATCTTCAAAATTATTATACGACTATTTCATGTTAAAATGTTTTTAGTTTTTACGTATTTCTTATATAGAAGCAACTGAGGTGTAGAGTGCTTGAGGTAGTAGCGGGTCATCGGTACCCCTGCGAGAATTTCAAGAACTGTTCTTGAACTCAAAGTAGCGGATCAGTTTATGTTTACATTTCATTTATTCAGCTTGTAGGCATTTGTTTTTTATGAAACTTTCGATATTTGAAGATTGATCATATAGGCATACAACTATACATTAACGCAGAGTTCTGTTCGGCACATATTTCCTTGAGTAATTACCCACTTAGTGTAGCACAGTGTAGCACCTATCAAGACAAGTGATCGGTTACTGCCTGAATGTTGTGTTTTTTATGAAAAAACAATAGTTAAAATGAAATAAAAAATGAACAGATGTTTAATACTTTGGTGTAAAATGCTCAGGCCTGATCATCAAAAGATCCATGATTTGGAGTTTTAAGCTTTTAGGGACACTGATTTTTAACCACTACCCAATACACTGTATTGATGGGTACCATACTGTAACTGCACACATTTTATAAGACTTTCTTATAATACTTATATCTATATCATGTCTATATCATGACCTATATATATATCTATATCATGACCTATATATATATCTATAATATGACCTATATATATATCTAAATCATGACCTATATATATATAACTATATCATGACCTATATATATATTTATATCTATATCATGACCTATATATATCTATCTATATCTATATCATGACCTATATATCTATATCATGACCTATATATCTATCTATATCATGACCCATATATCTCTCTATATCATGACCTATATATATATATCTATATCATGACCTATATATATATATAAATATATATATATATATATAAATAAATAATGTAATATATTGCTTATATAAATATATGTCAACAAATCTTTCTTTCTGCATTACTGCTCTGACCCAATATTCAACAGCTGTCAGTAATGTTATTGTTGCTGTTATTATAAATGTTATGATTTATTATGTTTCCCCCACAGAAAAAACAATCAAGGTTTGACATATTTACTAATTTCAAACTTGTTGGGTATACACATGAACACTGATGCTGCTTAAAAATTTCATTTACATGCAGGAATTAAATAAAATGGTAAAATGGTTTAAGAGAACCATTTCAACCATTCTTGTAATAATTTAGTAGTAGTTAATTATTAATTGTACAATTTATATCAGTTTTATGAAGTTTCAATATAAAGGTATTATGGACTTTGTAAAGGGTGTGTTTTTTTCCATTGAAAATTCCTATTACAGATGTATCGTAAAATTAAAAATTAAAATTTAGAGAAATCAATATAACACATATTTTCATATAAATTTATTTAAAGTGTCAAGTTGGCCATTAAAATTAATATTCATTGAACAATCGAGTCAATATAATGTGGCATTTAAGATAACATAAAGTCTTTAATGATGTAATGATGACACATTATTTCTGATACAGGGTGTGGTAGAAGTGTGGATGGTACCCTGATTTATATCTGAGATACAAGAAATTGACCAATAAAGGGATTCACTTTACATGATTATGGGTGTGGATCTTTGACATTTATGGCTGATAAGCAATATTTTCTACACTGAAATGATCAAAGTAAGATAAGGAAGTAAGATAAGAATTTATATAAATGTTTTGATTTCCTTTACAATTTTGAGTGTCATACAGCAATTAAGGGCCAATTAAAGGATTCATTTTACACAAGCGTTAGGTGGGAATAAGGGAGGAGATCTTTGACACATTGCTGCTGATAAACAATATTTTCTTGAAGAAAGATCTTAACATGATATACTAAATACTGATATTATATTTTCTACTGTTCTTACAAGTGTCAGCTCAATTAACCCTTAACCCCCTACATATATATAGTGGACTGTTCTTTCTCTGAATTAGGACCTTTCCATTTATGTGACAAAGGGGTGTTTTGGGGGTAAATGACTGATCAGCAGCCAGACATTGTAAACCCTGATCAGCAAAGGCTATTATAGTCATGCTTAGCGGGTTAAGGGTCCAGGAAGGAGCTCAGATACATCAGATTGGTGCCTGGGGACAAGGAAGGGGCACACTTGACACATGGGTGACAGTTTTATTGTCTTAAACATATGTCTTTGTAATTACCGATGAATTTGTGGAACATCGTTTTTCCATAACAATTTGAAATTAAATATATAAAGACTGAACTGCATGAAACTGGAAACTTAATTTTTTTCAGATTACCAAGCTATTAATCATATTCAGCTTTGTGACCTCTGGTCAGCCTTGCATTACAAACATGCAGCGGTCATTAATTCAAACATTTAAACTCCATTTCCCATAATTATATTCCCATTTTACCCACTGTGAAAAATGAAGTTGTTGCAGTGTTTCGAACCTGCTGCAACTCTGGATAATATCAATTTGTGACATGTTGAAAGACAATGTCTAAATTTTAAAAGAGGTTCCACAGTCTGGTCAAACACACAGCGCTATTAAGCTGTCCAGTCCAAGACTAAATGTTCATGAATAATTTGTGATATATGAACATTTGACTGTGAATAGTTCATAAACTCTTACTATGAGCCGTTGCTGTTCATGAACAATTCAGTCATATGGGCACTTTGTCTATACGCTTGCATATGCACGTTTATTTATCCTCGCTGTATTGCACTAAGCATTTCAGCGTGCAGACCTTGGTTTAAAGTCTCATCCGAAGGACTGGTAAGATAGGAAATACTATTTAAATATTTTGATAATTAAGCCAAATTTGGTCCTGGCTGGGATTACTTACTCCGAATGGTAACCATTACACCACAGTGCTACCTTAACCCACTACATATATATAATGGACTGTTGTTTCTTTGAATTAAGACCATTCCATTTATGTGACAAAGGGGTGTTTTGGGGGAAATTACTGATCAGCAGCTGGACATTGTAAACCCTGTTCAGCCTGCGAGTTTCTGGGTTTACAACGGATGCAAAGGCTATTATAGTCGTGCTTAGCGGGTCAAGGGTTAATGCCTGTAGAAATAGTCATACAATACTATCATGTTGGTTTGTTCAGGTCACAATTGACGAGAAGGGGAATAGTTAAAAGTATCCAAAAACAGGCTGGATCAACTGGACCCATCTCAAGACGACTGCAAAAACAATGTTTGAACAATGTTTGGACAAAAATAGTCCTGAACGTGTCAGCTTATCTCAAGTCCAATTTCCCAATTTCTTTCCCAGGAAACTCTCTCTACGGCAGCAAATTAACATCTCCATACATATTAAAATTCCTTTAGTGAGGTATCCTACCAAAAGTAACTTGACAGCAAAATCTTAAAAAGTGTTAAGAAAAATGATAAATGTGTCAAACTCGATTTCAAATAATACTTGATTCATATCCAAATGAGGCTTCCCCAATCTTGTCACTATCAATACTCCCTGACAAAGCCTTGCTGATTTTTTGATCTTTTCTCATCAAATTGTATTCTTGTCATATTACAAAAGAGGGGATTCAAAATCTTAAGGAAACATGCAGTCAATTATGATTGTTAAAACTGGGAGGGGAGAAGTGTGGAGAAATTAACTGACAAACATTTTTTCATCTTCTGATTGAGAAGATAATTCTGAGTTTCCTTTGCTAATAGCATCAGATTTTAATCAGAGATTTCATAATAGGATTACATTTCCTACTCAGTGACATAATTACTACCCCACCCACCCATGGTCAACTTGGATATGGAAAAAGATCAAAAGATATGGTTTTGGCAAACTTTCACACATTTTTCAATATTGTCATCAATAATGATGATCAACTGATTGGTGAAATTTGTAATGTTCACAGTTTCAGCAATACTGTGATCTACTCTAGATGCACTGTGTATATCACACCCCATGTAGTCTATGCTTCCATACCCACTGACATCATATCACTGCTCTTGTGTTCATGTTCAAGGATGTCACATCAGGAAATCCAGGTTTATTGGTTATATTAGACAATAGTTGTTGTTTCTATTATAAAATTTGTCATAAATGTCAGTTTTTTGTTTTTGTTTGTTTGTTAACCACACACATAATAAACAATAAGTTCAGTGAACTCAGAACTAGTGTTACTATTTATAGAACCACATACAATAGTTTTGCATTTTAGACTAGTTCAGTGATTATGCTTTTGTATTTTGATATTTTGTTTATTTGCCATCAGAATTAATTAAAATCTTTGGACTGGTTCAGTGGTTGTATTTTTTTTTTAATACATTTATTTTGCTATTAGAATTAATGTAATATTTGAACTCTTTATCAATCTTTTTTTCTGTTCAAACACTGATGTTTAGAGCCAGTAATAATTCTAAGGGATATTTGTTCTATGGCAGCTTCAGTTTTGTATTTTCACTAATTTATGCAGTAGTATAATTATTTTGTTCAGAGATGTGAATATTCCAGTGGTCACCAGGAAATGTTTATAAGCGTACTTATTTTTTCTCTTTAATATATTATATTCTTTCAGTACTTATAAATGTATTGTTGAAAGTTTTACAAATTTGGTACACCCCTCGTTCATGCACATCATTTAGTCAGTTTCTAAGCATCTAAGTGCAAATATCTCAAATCAGTATTTTTCAATGCTTCATATTCTGATAGTAATTTATATATATTAATCAAATGTAAAAGGTCATCATGGATCATTGAAAACTGACAGCTGCATTCAGAAATGTACCCAAATATTGAATTCGTTGATATTTCAATTTCATTCAATTGTTAATAAAGAAACACACATCTCATAAACCTGTCAAGTCAATTTATTTAGCACAGTGAATTAGTTTTACTAAGGAAAACTTGAAATTGTACAGTTTCTTTTCACCTTTCTTCTGCCCAATTGGAGTTTAAATCAAATTTTCGATGTATGGTGTCAACAATCATGTTGCATTCCCAAATTTTGTATATCAATTTGTTTTGATGTCTGAGATTACAAAGAAAGTAACCCCAGTACTAAAATTTTATAGATCTACTTAAGTTTTTATGGAGCACCTGTAGACAATGATTTAATACTTGTAGCATTGCTGGACCAGTAGACTGAACCGGTTTATAGAGTTTTGTGATTCTTTGAAGTTCCAACTCTAGCAGTGTAATGGTTTCACATTGAAATGATACTGTGGCGGACATGCATTTTTCTCTTCATCATTACATGTTCCCGCCTTAATTTCATTAAGCAATGGGAATGCTTATATTATCAGAATTTTATAACGGATATTTCTTCAATAAAACACATCTAAAAACATTTTTTACTGACTGAATGCGATAACCTACTTAAAATTACCTATTTAATGTTTTAATTTTACAATATGCAAACTTTATAAGCCGAAATTAGGGTTTTATTTCATAGCTCAACCAACCCCCGTTTTCGCTTCTTGGGGTAGGGGTTGGATGGGGTATGAAAGTTAATACTTGGACCACGTAATGCAATTGTTCAACACCTTTCTTTAAAGGCACATGTTGCTGCTCTATGATATAAGCAAGATAGAAAATAATACTCAATTGTTTTTGGTGCGCAACATCATTTTTCAGCACTTTTTGGAATAGTCAGGTTCCCAGTGAGATTCAAACCGCATCAGTGAGATTGCAAGAAGGTTTCAAACGAGTCAACGTCTTACCTTCTCAACACAACTCCCACCAAACAATTTTTATATATAATACCTATACCTTTTTTTATATACGTTTATTAACAGATTTAATTATTTCTTACCTTTCCATATTTCATCATAAGGTAGGTAAGTCTCCTGGAATATTGAGCTGTTAAAGCTGGTTACCTCCCTTCGTGAAAATCTTTCAGGAACAGGTAACAGTGCTACGGAAACCATTATGTTGTACAAGGTAAACTCCAAACTTGAAAATATGTTGGTTCTTAGGAACACTTAAATCCAGTTTCCGAGAAGCATAACTTATAATCCACAAATACCACTTCCAACTGGTCAACTAGATTTTTGTTTGCATTACCGTATATATTACCTTCTTTTTTTTTAAACAAACTAACCCATAACGCTTTTTAAATTGTTAACACATATTTTTAATCTATCAACAATGATAGTACATTATCTATTATCCAAAGTCAAACAGCATTTTTTAGCTTTTCATAAATTATGTTACCTTAATTGTCTATATGCAAAAAGTATTTGCAATATATTATTCTGTCAGTGAAGCATTTAATAAAACACATAAGTCTATTACATTCACAAAACTTAATCAAATTTAAACTCCTTTACTGAATCCCAGGAGCTTAATTCCCACTTACTAAAGCTCTCTCACGACATCAAGTATCAACCTATCTTGTTATCTGTCACAAAGCCAACCTTCGACTGATCAATCAGAATATGATCCACGAATTATAAGCCTCTCAAATAGCACCCCACTATTTTTACTAACGCTACACACAACAATAGAACAAGCTATGACAACAAATACGACACAAAACCTTGTCCAGTCTCTCCGATACCCTACCCGATATTGGGACACCGAGACACTAGTAAGCGTTGTAAAATCGCTGAGCGGAGTCAGATGTGACTGCTGTAAAACAATCATTAACAAACTCTGGGTTAACTATAGGCTCACTCACTGGCTAAACATTCAGGATTATTGATTCATGCAAAGGTTAGCAGCAAACATGACCCAGTAAATGTTTCCAAAATGCTTAAAAATTATGTATATAATAATAATTAAAGGATGAATGATTTAATTTGCAACTACATAAGATATTTCAGCGGACAGCTAGACACCCCACAATTAACTAAAACAAGCATCATCAGTATCCAGTGGTATATATAATCATTCCATTTATAGCATATAATCTTTAAAATTAATTTCAAGTTTTGCAAATCAATTCCTTTTAACATCGCACCTTTTCATATCATATTGCATTTACTTTTGTTATTTGGTACTTTCCTTAAGAAAACCTCAAGCCTAAATTGTTGCATGTGTTTTGCAACATCTGTCACTATTTATTATGAATGAACATTTCAAATTTGCATTGTATATCTGAAATAGTCTTTATCCGGGATTTGAACTGAATTGAATGTTGTTTAACGGCTCATCAACACAGTATAGGTTATTTAGAGCCGCCCCAGAGAGAGGGGAAGGATACATAGGAGTCCGGGAACCTGCCCTACTCTTATTATCGAATAGATTCCTATGGTTCTTTAACGTGCACGGAGGATAGACCGATACACGGGACCGCCCGGTTTACGTCCCCATCCGACGGACGAGTTATCCGGGATTTGAATGAGTTTTCCATGTAGGAACAAACATCATGGCAGGTCAACTGTCCTATTGAAACAAAAAACCTAATTTTCGTTGTTTAACCTTTTAAACCCGCTAAGCGAGTAACTCGCCTAAGCGAGTAACTCGCAGGCTAATCAGGGTTTACAATGTCCAGCTGCTGATCAGTCATTTCCCCAAAACACCCCTTTGTCACATAAATGGAATGGTCTTAATTCAATGCAAGAACTGAGTCCATTATATATATATATATGTAGCGGGTTAAGAGTTAACTTGCTTATGCCATACACTGGAGCAGACTACAATTTGTTTGTTCTTACATTGTGTGACCGTAAAACCCACGAGAGGTCTATTCAAACATTGAAAAGTTAAAAAATAAATAAATGCAACCAAATGGGTCATACCAACCTCCATTTTGGTTTAAGCAATTTGTTTGCTCTATTTTGTTTGTGGTAAGTGTCTAGTGAATGGAGAACATGTTTCCATAATGCCAGTCAGAGAGCAGAAAATCTTGAACAATTCAAACAACTTCGCAAGTAGGGTCCAAGTTTTTCAACAATTGCTTGCTATAAGAGGTTTTAAAATGATCAAACACAAACATCAATGAAAATAGCCAGCTAGGACAGGCAAGCAACAGGGGAAATCTGAACATGTAATCAAAGTTTGATGCCACAGCATCTGCACCCAAATATGTCATAGTTCACTGATCACAAATTAACTTCACAACTAATGAACTATTTCTATAATTATCAAATATCTCTAACTCTTGTTATCATGCATTTAATGTCTTCACAAATATTCAGTTTAATTTAAATGTGAATCAGAACGCACCTAAAAATTAAAAGAAATGTCACCGAAAGCCATTAAATTTTGATTTCTTTAATAGGAAAATTAAAGATAGGAGGACATTATAAATTTGTAACCGAAAGTCGTAAAATTTTGCAGAAAAAAATGAAAGATGACTGACAGAGAGATAGCTGAAACTCTCAATTGAAGAGAAATAAAATACAGAAATTATTTTATTTCCGAAGGCAATCATTGAGGCAGATAAACAGATAGTGACTGATATGAATTTGACTACAGATGTAGTTGATTTATGTGTATAAAGACGGACTTTGAAAACAGGGTTGAGATGAAAAAAATTGTTGAAGGCCTAAACATTCAAATTTTAGGCAAGCAATTATAAAGAGACTCTTACTTCCATGCTTGACACAACTGAACTGAATGTTATTTAACCCTGAACCCACTAAACACGACTACAATAGCCTTTGCATCCATTGTAACTCGCAGGCTGATCAGGGTTTACAATGTCCGGAGCTGTTGATCAGTCATTTTCACCAAAACACCCCTTTTCACAAAAATGGAATGGTCTTAATTCAAAGAAAGAACAGTCGATTATATATATGTAGGGGGTTAAGAGTTAATGGCTCACAGGGCCGTCGTTTGACCGTTTTTGGGGCCGAAACATTCCCCTCTCAAAGTATATATTTGTCCCCTTTTCCTGTGAAAAAATCACCTTAAACAAATATTAGAAAATGTTAAACTCCTATACAGGAAAACAGCATACTTTTTGTAATTTGGAATGGTACATTCTTGGTGCCACTTAAATAATAAAAAAAACGGATATATAATTGATCCAAATTTTGTAGCAAAAAATCCCCTTTCCTTTAAAGGGAGTACATCAGGATTTTTAGAAATATCTTAAGTTATAAAAATGTTCCAATTCATGATAAAACACTTATATCCATCAAAATATGATGTTCGAACCATATTGTTAAGGTTTAAACTTTGAATACACCATTTAGCTATGACGGAATCGGGCATAAAATGCTGAAATTAACCCTGGTGCGTAACCTAGGATAGCACGTATTACTGTGCAGAATGAATTTCCTTATAACTAAGGTGTCATTCTTAGTATCATTCATTATGTTTAGGCGCTTTAAAATAGAAAATATCATTATTTGTCAATTTTAAGTCAGACCCCTAGACCTCTTTGAAAGCCTGATGTACTCCCTTTAAAATCGACGCCAAATTCCCCCCTCTCACGGCCCCGGCCCCATTCCCCCAATACAGAAAGACGGCCCTGGCTCATCAACACAATATAGGTTATTTATCTCAATGTTGAAAGATCCACAGGATACCTAGAAACTGACCTACTCTTACTAACAAATAGATTCCTATGGTTCTTTAGCGTGCTCGGAGGATAGACTCCAATACACGGGACCTCTGGTTTACGTCCCCATCAGATGGACAAGGCTAAAGGAAGGTGTTGACGAAACTCATTGAGGCTTGAACCCGCGTCCTCCAGTTCTATGTCCACATGCTATCCACTGGGCCACGCCAATCCTACTCTTATATTTTATAATAAAACTAGCAGAAATAGGTATTTAACAGTTTGAGTTTCGCTCATGTTTTTCGATCGATTGTGGATTTTTTGATTTCGAGTCTTTATCTCAAACAAAATGACACTTATCCTAGATCCAGAGAAAGTTCAAATCCGTCTATGCGCCATATAACCTATTTTTGTGTTGCCGTGCCATAAATTTCATTCACAACATTCTCCATGCAGTGATTGTGAAGATTTTGGTTCTGAATCATTACCTCAAAGTTAGTGAGACTTACAGTGTCAATCATATAGGTCCTTGTGCCATATTAAACCTATTGTAATTGTGTTATTGTGCCATAAACTTCATTTACAAAATACAAACTGTGTTCACTATTAGCTAGTTTAATTAACAAAGCATGGTTTGACTGTCAACCTTTCCTTCATCATTAGCAGATGCCATCTGTATCTATGCAAACAAGAATGGGCATTCTTCGAGCTCTTTTATTATTCATTACCGCAAAATGACAAAAAAAGTATTTTGAATGAAAGGATGATCTTCTACATGGTTATTTATAATCAAATAGCCATCATCCTGAATGGGGACACATGTTCCTCATTAAACAAACCATACTACTTTATACACCTTGGGGACACAATCATGGTCTTCAATAAACAAACCACAATAATACATAAACCTTGGATCAGGGCAGTATAATTAAACGTTTAATGTCCAGTTTTTAAACCTCCCCGTTGCATAAAAAGGTGATTATTTCGATGCCATTCTATGATTTTTTTACTAAAAAAGCAAGAAGCAGGCAATTGTCACCCTATGTGCCTTCTGGGTAACAAGCATGGCAGGTGGTTCTGTTTAGGATTAATTCAAAACACGCATCAATACTTGTCGAATATAAAACGAATCTCAGTATTTTGCAATCTCAATTGCATATATTTTCAGCACTTCAACATTTTGATCATTCAAGTTAACTCAACAGTAATAACCATTTTACTGTAAAGCTATCATTTTAATGTCACTTTTTTTTGCGAAGTTTCATAAACAGAATTAATACAGAAATGCATTATCAAAAAACCTTTTTAATTTTAAAACCAACCAAATATAAAAACTAATCCAGGTCTTTCTTAGATAATGCTCATACTTGAGGGTGTATGTAAACAAAGCCGTTGTGAACATGAGCTCCCGACGGCCTCTGGCATGCGACTCCCACACTTGTTGATTTTCATATTCATATTTTTGGGGCGATTTGATTGGATAAGAGTGCATAAGGCGACACACGACAAACCTGTTCAAGTGAAGTGTTTAACTGATAAAAGATAAAATGACATCAAACTACTTAATCGGCAGGTGATATTCCTTTATTACAGATACAGTCTACCGATATAGATACAGCCTACCATATAAAAGGTAAACTATAGGTAAATGTTAACAAACGTTTGTAAATTTCACAGCTCAACTGTCCCGGCAGACAGCTGGTGGTGTAATCACCGCGTCAGGCCTTATCAGATACAGAGTAAAAATGTTAAGCTTTATCATAATTTTTAACATTTCTCAATTAAGTCCCCGGCATTTGTCAACTGGCAGATGTATGCAAATTATTATATACCTTTTGCAATTAAATTCAAAATGAATTATTTTTTTGAGGTTACAGAGCTCTGATAATGTTAATACATTTAAACAAACATGATCTACAATACAGGCAATTTTAAATTGCATCTTGAGACCCTGTGCACCTGTTAGTAAATGTATCTATATAAATTATGACCTTGATTGTAAGCATGCTTGTTATGAAAATGTCTACCACAGAGTTCTTTGCATTCTTTGCAATGTTTTAAGTGGTGTAGCGGGCTTAACCTACACAGCTTAACCCAATGCCCTTCAGTTTTTAATGCGTTTTTAGCATTTTCATACCAGGGGAAAAGTTTTTGAAACTTTTGAATTCTAATACCTTGAAGGTATATAGTCCAATACACAAAAAAATTATAGCAACACCAGAAATGTATACCAGGGGCCCGTTTCACTACACTTCTGGCGTTTCACTTCACTTCTGGCGTTAATTTCAATCGTAATTTTAAGTCAGATCTTTAAATCTTTGCTCTATGTTTAACATAAAGAATAAATGTTATTTCCTTTGTATAGTGAAACGGGCCCCTGTAGCAGCATTTTAACTTTGATGCAATATTATAATATGTATTTTAACAACTGCATCTAAGTCTTGCATGAGATTTCTTTATTTTGACAAAACTACAGATACTACTATATGAAATCATAACCTAAAGTCTATTACTTTGTATAACTTCATTGCCTTATCTCTAATTACAGTTTCTACATAAACCCCGTTGTCAAAACCCTGAAACTTCGACAAAATTTTAAGATAAATCGATGTGCACACAGTTTAATTAACACTGATAATTCTGTACTTGAAATGACCATCAAATAACATCAACTGTCAACAATTTAACAATTCAAAACTGTTCTTATCTTGAATTATGACAAGGGAATTAATGGGTTGCCAGGTCACAATCTTAACTATGAAATATACAACAAAAAGCGGACCACATAATGACAGCCACAAAGGTAAATACTCAGGTATAATGCAGACAATGTAACACCTCCCCTGGCAATATTTTACACCAGCTGCTTTAGAAGTTACAACTTGTGGACATAAACTACCTGTTGCGTTTTTTTTCTTTTAAAAATCTAAAATTTTGAATTCAACACAACCAAGCAGGTGTATTTACCTTCCGACCTGAAAGAAACGCGAACTTTTTAATTTAAATTATACTGAGAAATGTTAATTTTTCAAAGTAAGAGAAAAAAAAGTGGTATTTAATTGAATATTGGTTTTTCAAGTACCTGTTGAATATAATTTATACATTTAGAGCAGCCTGCATGTTGCCTGTGGGTTTGAAAACAAATTCAAATAAGCTATTCACTGGGTGTGTTATTATCGACACTCAAACTATATTATTTGAAAATCGAGGTACAATTCTAATCTCTGAACTGTTTTTCATTGAGTCGAAATTATCGGTTTTACGGCACACCGATACAAAAACTTGTATAGCACCAACCGAATGGAACATTCCAGACCCACCTTACTTTTACATTGAGATAAAAGTATGCAGAATGAACCTAGAACCTTACACCAGCCAAATTGCAGAAGTCATTGTCATCATACCAACTGTCCAGTGGATACTGAAATCACGTTATCATATCAACTGTACAGTGGATACTGAAATCACGTTATCATATCAAATGTACAGTGGATACTGAAGTCACTGTCATCATACCAACTGTACAGTGGATACTGAAATCATGTTATCATATCAACTGTACAGTGGATACTGAAATCACATTATCATATCAACTGTACAGTGGGTACTGAAATCACATCATACCAACTGTCCGGTGGATACTGAAATCATGTCATCATATCAACAGTACAGTGGACACTGAAGTCACTGTACAGTGGACACTAAAGTCACTGTCATCATACCAACTGTACAGTGGATACTGAAGTCACTGTCATCATACCAACTGTACAGTGGATACTGAAATCACGCTATCATATCAACTGTACAGTGGGTACTGAAGTCACTATTATCATATCAACTGTACAGTGGATACTGAAGTCACTGTCATCATACCAACTATACAGTGGACACTGAAGTCACTGTCATCACACTGACTGTACAGTGGATACTGAAGTCACTGTCATCACACCAACTGTACAGTTGATACTGAAGTCACTGTCATCACACCAACTGTACAGTGGATACTGAAGTCACCATCATCATACCAACTTTACAGTGGATACTGAAGTCACCATCATCATACCAACTGTACAGTGGATACTGAAGTCAACATCATCATACCAACTGTACAGTGGATACTGAAGTCACTGTCATCATACCAACTGTACAGTGGATACTGAAGTCACTGTCATCACACCAACTGTACAGTGGATACTGAAGTCACTGTCATCACATCAACTGTACAGTGGGTACTGAAGTCACTGTCATCACACCAACTGTACAGTGGATACTGACATCACTGTTATCACAACTACTGTACAGTGGATATTAAATGTTTGATTTTTTGGCATTTTATTTTTTCCTTCAATTGTGCTGCACCTGATACGACTTGTCAGGAAAATTGAAAACAAATGTTCAGTTATGCTGGTCTCATGAATAAATTTCATTCGACTCCTTGTCAACGAAAAATCTTGTGTCTCATAATCTTTTTTTTTTTCCTTTTCTTTTTTTGTCAACTGAAAAGGTTGCTCAAAATCTCCTTAATTGCTGCCGCCATGTTATACCAACATTCACTCAAAAGTTACTATATAGCATGATTACAGTATTCTACCCAGCCTCGCATTACATACCCCTATATAATTTACACAGAGTTTAAAACTGAATCTGTAACATTTAACTGCCTCCATACCACCTCATACCCTTACAATCTGTCTGATTCAGTGAACCCATTACATCTCCAGAGATAAAATTGATTTTTGGCGATACTTGTTGAGCAAAGCTGCAATTTCTATGCCACACCTGCCTGTAGTTTCAATATTTTCAAAAAAGTTTACAATTTTTGCAAGACACACGCTCGGAGTAGACTTTCGAATGACACGCAGCGTAATAATTGATCAATTATCCCACAAACATGTCCCCCTTAATTCCCTGATATCCCATGCTTCCCTGTGACAATCTGCGATGGGTTCATCACCAGCTGTGTTAATCAACCCCATCAACAGGTCTCCGCTCAGATCCCTTCTATGATATTGTTATTCGAGTCGAGAACAAAACAGACTTCATTAAAATCATGCCCCCTCATTACCTGTGGCAGCCCCCTTGCAAAGAAAATAAAACAAGAAAAACACACATGAATTGTGATTCTAAAATGGGACATTAGTAATGCAAGTCAAACTGTAATGAAGGGGTTGGAAGCATATGTGCATATTAGCAGGTTAAGGGTCACCAAACATTTCCCAGGCAAATTTGCTTAGCAAAACATATAGTGCAACGCTTAGCACAAAAAACGCAAACATGGAACTTTTTATCCTATTTTCATGAGTAATTAGAATTTAAAATATCATGCAGTGGCATGATAATATTACACAGATCTCTAGACAGTTTTAACTGGAAAAACGAAAACAAAATAATAATATAAATGATGGAAGTGTGTTTTCTCAAATTATTGTGTTTTGTGGGTATTAATAGTGCTCGATTTATCTTATATGGAGCTGTGTTTATTGGTTCTTGTGTTTATTGGTTCTTCGTCAAATTGACCTAGAACCAATAAATTAGGCTCCATCAGTGTAAGGTACACACTGGTCTTTCATTAAATAAGTAAAGGAATAGTCTTATACAGTAATGGATTTTAAAATAATGACTTCCATAGAGCATAGGTCAAATTAGAAGTTTAAGGCAAATCATAGTGTGAGAAGGGAAATTCACCAATGACATTTATATGGTAATTCTTGCCCATTTGCAAGTAGATGTGAAAATTGGTGCATAAGTGCTAGGTCTTTTAAAACACAGCAGATTAAGGATTGTTACAGCACTTGCAGTAAGAAACCAACCAAAATTTAATATCACACTGGATATATGGTATAAACTGTCAATTGGTCTCTATGGTTAGTTTTACAAGTGTTTTCTCATGGTCAACCTTGTCTATATCTGCCTGCCACCAACCTGTAGTGAACTGCATATTGTGGGAGTGGTATCATTTACAGTCTGGTCTGTAATTACAGGGCAGGGTGGTCAGTCTCTACATCAACAATCACATGTCCAACAGCTTGTTCTGGTTCTTAACAGGTAGTTGAGAAAACCTCATAAAATAAATATATCCAATATTTTCTACATTATCTGCATTCAATCTAACAAGAATGGCTGTTTCTACAGTCACAATTTTTTTCATTTTCAGAAACTGATGTTCTATTGACACTCTTAGAGCTACCAGTTTTTCTTCTTTGAGTTGTATCAACTGGACAATCAAACACTACCAACAATCCAGACAGTCAACATAGAATATGTGTATGATGGTAGGTATTAGGAAGATCTCGGTTTTCTGGCAGCATCGTCTGATCACTTATTGCCTTCCTACACCAGATATTAGAAACTTTGTCAGGGGTACAAAAGCGTGGTTCAATGGTCAGAAGAGATACTCTATCCTGTAACTCACTAACACTCAATTGGCCCCCATTTATTATCTGCCCGAATACATATGCCTATTACCCAAGTTTGTTTTTGTTGGTTTACATGAATTGAACTGAAGACTTTATTTTAAGAGGTTAGTAAAAAATACTAATCTTCCCCAAGATAAGAAATTAACTAACTTACTAACAACATTACGAGTGATTTTTTATTTTAGAGAACAAAATATATAAATTTTATAATTTCAATCAATAATATTTTTTAATTATGAGTTGCATGAATATTCTTATTTAAATTCAAAACCACACTGTGACACATAATATAGTTCCAGAATAGCCACATTTAGTTTTCTGCAGCTTGTCAGATATTGTATACTAGGAAAAAACACACACCAATCTTGGACAAAGATCATGCACATAGTATGAAAGAACCCTAATTTTAATATTTTCAGACACCCTCACTTCCCTTGACCGCATAAATAAACCAGGTGCTCAATAATGATTATGTTTCTGTGCTCAAATTTGTTAAACATTGTGTGTAACAGTGAATGTCACAGGTTTCTAATTCAACAACATTTTGTTATAGTCGTGATTTTTTTTAAATCGTTTTGAAAGATAGGACCGATGGGGGAGCCAGTTTAGTATAGAAACTTCGCTGAATTCCTTCTCTAAAACCATTCTAACAATTAACTAAAGATCGCCGGAGCTGCTAATTGCAAAGATTGTGATATTCTCTGCTACAGTCATTAACTACAAAGCAAATCCTGTTATTTCAAGAATTACAAAGAATGAATGTCTGTTAAAATGGAAAAGTCAGAGAGAGATGTGGAGAACTTGTGTTGGGGCAGGATGCTGATGTGTCAATTTCATTACTGGGGACACTTGAATTAGGTTTGAAGCATTCATCTGGGTCTCCAGTATTGAAGGTTATATCTAAACCTCACACCCTTCTCCGTCAGCTCCAACAGCTCAAGTCCCCCATAGGGCACACGTCATCCAAACCTCACACCCTTCTCCGTCAGCTCCACCAGCTCTCAGGTCCCCCATAGGGCACACGTCCTCTCAATGGTATCACCTTGCAAATGACTTCATAAATGAAAAAGAAACAAAACTCATAACATTATAATGCTTTTCATTGATGGTTTTGGCAATTCCCTGTTGGGCAGCATAATGATCATTTCTGGAGGAGTGGGGTTTTGTTGTGGCAGGAATTAAATACCTCAACACATAAGTGACTGGCCACACATGGACTCTATCCATCATGGTCAGAGGGTTGAAAGGATCTGAATTTGTCCAAATGGGATTATCTAATGTCCAAAGGATGCTCTTCAAAGGGATAATGGGTTTTTGACTGTTCTACACAATAATAATGGGTTTAAACAATTTTCAAATAGAGCACAGAATTGTCATTCAGTAAAGGCACAAATATGCATATTTTTTTAGTCAAGTTTAAGCTATGTTTTAAGGTATTTTGGCAATGAAAAATCAAATGTATAATATAAAAGCATGTGCTTAGATTTGTCATTCTTTTCATCCATGGTCGATCCCAATTATAATTGAAAGATTAGAAATACATATTGACCATATATATATTGATATTATTCAGGGTTAAATGGATGTCTGTTTCACTAAGTCCGAACAGTCGGTTACATGCCATGCTGTCCGAGTTTGATTACCAAATCCAGTGGCTAAGGGTTACTGTAGCAACTGTTGTAAAAGTTTTTAAACTTATTTTTCCGATATTCTCTGGGTTTATCACACATCTTTTTTTTGAGAGACAAAACAATAGTTGCTTCACCAAAAAGCAAAAATACGACAGGTGTCATATTAATTGAAGCCTCCCACCATCTTCAACAAGTATAATGGTCTTACCTATATCAAGAGTTCAATGTTGTATAATCGGCTTTATTCTTATTTAGATTTTAACTTACTTTTCAATCCAATCAGATTGATTATAGGCTTTCAAATTTTGTAAAAACATATTTCATTAAAACTCATGAAAGTCAGGTTATGTCTCCATGCGATCACTACTTTATTTAGCATTCAAGGCGTATTGTGCATCATAAAACAATGGTACACTGCGTTTGCGGGAATGTTCATTTCCATATCTATGCCATGTTGAAAAGTTGACTAATTCTTAACCCGCTACTTATAGAGAATATTATGTCAGTGCCTTTTACTATCAAGTTTATTCTTCGTTTTCTAAGCCTCGCCTAATAAACTTGATAGTAAAAGGCACTGACATAATATTCTATTTATCATGTAGATTATCCAAATTTTCTATATGAATTACTATTATTACCTATTTCTCAGAATGTTACGCTTATCGAGGACGCCGCCATGTTGTTGTTTTTTGTTGTTTTATGACGTCTGGCAACGTTACGTGCACGACGTCAGATAACGTTACGTACAATAAAAGCCGAGGGATTCCGCATTGATTTGCATTATTGGCCAGTGCATATTAAAGCAAAATTTATTAGGTCACCCCTTTATTAGGCAGAAAAGTACATATCTGCATGATAAATATATATAATGGACTGTTCTTTCTTTGAATTAAGCCCATTCCATTTATGTGACAAAGGGGTGTTTTGGGGGAAATGCCTGCGAGTTACTCGAAAAATGAGAAAGTTATAACCAACATCAGGGCTTTTTTCCTTCATAAACAGGGGTAAATATTCGGCTGCTTCCCCTAGCAAAACAGACTTCTCTTTTCCGCTCTTTGGCTGAGAGAAGAAAAAAAAAATGTATTGCTTAACATTATTTCCCCTTCTAACTTTTTCAATATTATTATATTTGGGATACATTTATAGAAGACATTTTATGTAAAATGTACCTCTTTTGCATAGTTGCACACCCAAATCTTCAATTTCTGCCTAATACACTGTTCCCCTATATATCGAAATCACATTATTTTTTCCCCTTTAACTCGAAAATTGCGCTTTTTCCAAAAAAAACACCTGAATGTTAAGCTTTCGTGAAGAAAAAAACGAGTATTTAACCCATATAATGACCTTCAGTGTAACCTGACCTTTGTTTTTAGTATGGTCATGTCAATGTTGTCATGATGAGTATATATTGAAAGTATCATGAAATGAGAAAGCTATAACCCAAATAAGTTTTAATCAAGAAAAAATTGAGTATTTAAGCCATATAATGACCTTCAGTGTGACATGACATTTATATTTTAGTATGTCATCTTGTTGAGTTGCAACAGGTTGTTACATCACCAGAACAGATTAATTTACTTTCCTCAACACCACCTGTATGACCTTCCTTCCTAATTACCTCCCTTTATCAATGTCCAGTCACACAGCCACCCCCTGTTGGGAGGCAATGATCACCAGTTTAAACACAGATTAACCTCTGAATCCTGGTAATAAATTATTTCTCTTTCATCTCCCCAAAAATATGACTGTAAAACTATTATAACCAGAGATGAAAGACTGACCAATATGGTGAATATTGGCCTAATTACACAATGTCCCCTCCTGATCCCTAGCCCAGATTGGTTACTGGTCATTAATTGGGGTAATTTCCTCTGATCTTGAGTAATTAATCTAATATTTCCCCCACCACAACTGGGGAGTAAGTCCATCCAGGGTTAAATGGTGACAAATCTGAAGTAGTCATATGTAGTATTATTTTAAAAAGGGCTGTGGACCGCCCAGCTCTAACATGGTCATTTTTCAGTGTGGTCAGGAATAATGTAAATGTATAATGTGATTTTTAAACAAATCAAAATCTGAATCAGTTGGGTAGTTGGAATAATAAAAAGTTTTAATTTGAAATTTATTGTAAATGTTTTAATTTGAAATTTTTATTAAAAGAGCCGACGAAACTAAATTGTGGGAATCTTTTTAACATTAAATTTTCTCTCAAAAAGATGGAAAGAAAATCTGGTTGATAGAAATGCTTGATGTCACCAAAATAATGGACCGTCTTACAAAACATCAAATCAACCAGTCTTAAAGAAAAATCAATATAAAAAAAATCTCAAAATTTAAAATTGTTAACTTTGGCCTGTGGTTGTTGCCAGCCTGTACATGTAATTAAATTCTGCAAAACGTCCATTCTATAACTTTATATAAAACATCAACAAAGCCGTAACACATACTTGTGCAGTAACAAAACTTTATCGTCCAAAATACTTCATCCCCAGATTTCTCTGATCCCACATTTTATGACTTTATTAAATGATAATATTGATTCCTACCTGCAGATATTATTGATAGGTCATTGAAGACAAAGATTACAGCTGCAGCTGCCTTAATTTCATGCAGTTTTCTCTCACTCCTTGTTTGCGTACCATATCTGCCAACCCTCCACGGGACAGAATCACAATCAGGTTTAGTGTACCCATGATTTTACCCAGAAGCAGTCAGCAAAACATTGGACTGCCCAGTTTACATCCATCCCCATCTGACGGATCAAGCTAAAGGAAAGTTCACCTTTATCAAAATAAAACATACCGTATACGCCTTTATAAATGCCCCCTTTTACGGTAATTAAATTTAAAACTATATAAAAGAAAATTTGAAAGATGTGAATTCTACAGAATTGCACAAATACAAAGTTCCTTAGTTTGAAATCTGAGGATTGGAAATAAATCCTCGACTTTAATATTATATGGTGAAGTTAAGCCATGCAATTTGCTGCAGCCTTTGCCCCTATAATGGAAATAAGCAAACAATTGCTTTACAAAAACTTTCACAAGCTGCTAGCTCAGGCTGTGACTGAAAATACAATTTAAAATATTCATGAATGGCTTGTTATAACTTGATCGAAATAAATAGACAAAAATTACCCCGATTTCCGGATAACTCTGAATAAATAATAGTGTTTTATTTCCTCAACCAGCAAACAATAATTACAATAATAACCATATGGTACCAGCCTTATCAATGATGATTTACTATAATAACTCTGATAATGTAACATAAATGCAATAGCCTCATCAAAAGTCACTTTCAGGCCATCATTTCATGGTGTTTTTTTTATAATCAGATCCCATATTTCACAAACTTAAACACACCCACTTAATTCTTCTGTCCTTTTTCAATGAATTATCAATTTATTACCAAAAATTACCATTCGGGTTACCAAGGTGACAGCTGGTTCGAGGATAAATGTAGCACATTTTGAAAAGAAATGGAAAACATGTCCACCCCACCATGCTTGGTCATCGTAATGTTATATGAGTCAGTACAGGATCCAGACCAGTGATGGACAATGATGGATTGGTTTGAAATGGTTTGATTTTTTTTTTGTTAATGCTTTAAAGGGAGTACATCGGGCTTTTCATGGGGTTCTAGGATGAGTCTGACTTAAAACTGACAAATAATGGTATTTTCTATTCTAATGAGCCTAAACATCATGAATGAGTATAAAAAGGACCCCTTATTTGCAAAGGAATTGATTCTGCACATTAATATATGCTATCCTAGGTTACACACCAGAGTTAATTTCAGCATTTTACGTCCGATTGTTAGCTATATGGCGTATTCAAAGTTTAGACATTAACAAAACGGTTCTAACATCATATTTTGATTGATATATACCGAAAAGAAAAAGAAACACAGGGTGCGTATTTCCGCTATATATTGTATGTTTAATATGCTACTGCTAATCGAATAGTACAGGGCGACATTAGGCCTGTCCTTTTAGAAAGAAGGTTTAAACAGCACTGAACACACCAATGGTTACCCCTTTAAAGTTTCATTATCGTCAGAATGCGCATTTGGCTCAAGCAGGTGAGCAAACTTAGGCTTTAAATGTTGCAATCACAATTAACATACAGTATTGAACTGGCTCAATTTTTTCAAAGAGGAACTTCAGCATTTATGAATTTCTTGTTACAGCGTGTACTGTGATTAAAACGTTTACAACATCACAGTTGTGTTCTGACTCTAACTAACTGCACTTTTTGTTTTACAAAACATCTTGGGATTTCCTTGGAATATATATGGAATTAAGTGTGCAGTATATGCAATATATAGCGGAAATACGCACCCTGCGTTTCTTTTTCCTTTCAGTATATTAAGTGTTTTATCATGAATTGGAATATTTTTATAATTTAAGACGTTCTTAAAAAATCTTGATGAACTCCCTTTAAATTAAACAATTATTATTTTTCTTAATCTGAAAACCTTTCTGCTGATTTAAGTAGCTATCCTACCAACAACAGCCAAAATTAACAACATGTACACCATTTCTAAACCTACTGTTGACGAAGTATATATTATATAACTCACATATTTCGAGAATCCAAACTATAAAGACACAATATAAACGGATTTAACCGACCAGGCCCCCCAAAAACTGGAGCGTTGAATTAGGAGTTACCAATTAATTTTACGCATATTCAATCTTGGGTATTATAAGAACCCATGAATAAACCTATACTTTTAATTTGTCAAATATACATTATTATGACCTGAACACCTGTACACAGTTTTGATAAACCGTTTTGTAGTGTAATTGCGCCATTATTTGGGTGGTTAGTTTCTTTAAAGATTGCTGTGTTACCTTTAAGTCATACAAGCATTTTGTTATTCAATTTTGGTCAATATAGCCCTTGAAAGGTAATTGCAACACTTAAATTCAACAGTTTTTATAAATAATTTCAGAACACCAATTTCAAATTGAATGTGCAATTTTAAAATTCTTTCATCCACAAGTACATGCAGTAACGGAAAATTATATAACCAAAATTACAATATCCAAAGTCAACAGTTTCAATTTTAGGAGAAGAATCAGGGCTTTTTTTCTAAGGATTGTGAAGACTCTCTAACCTGGTCATTTTGTGAAAAAAAAGTGTGATAACTGACTGATTTATGAAAAAAGTATTGAAAGATTAGTTTGTTTTTGTGGGAGGAGGATTAAAGTAGCTATCCTACCAACAACGGCCAAAATTAACAACATGTACACCATTTCTAAATCTACTGATGACGAGGTATATATATATAACTCACATATTTTGAGAACTTACAAACTAAAGACACAATATAAACAGATTTAACCGACCAGGCACCCCAAAACTGGAGCATTGAATTAGGAGTTACCAACTCATAATTAATATCGTGGGTATTATAAGAACCCATGAATAAACCTATACTTTTAATTTGTCAAATATACATTATTATATATATATATGACCTGAACACCTGTACACAGTTTTGATAAACCGTTTTGTAGTGTAATTGCGCCATTATTTGGGTGGTTAGTTTCTTTAAAGATTGCTGTGTTGCTTTTAAGTCATACAAGCATTTTGTTATTCAATTTTGGTCAATATAGCCCTTGAAAGGTAATTGCAACACTTAAATTCAACAGTTTTTATAAATAATTTCAGAACACCAATTTCAACTTGAATGTGCAATTTTAAAATTCATTCATCCACAAGTACATGCAGTAACGGAAAATTATATAACCAAAATTACAATATCCAAAGTCAACAGTTTCAATTTTAGGAGAAGAACCAGGGCTTTTTTTCTAAGGATTGTGAAGACTCCCTAACCTGGTCATTTTGTGGAAAAAAAAGTGTGATAACTGTCTGATTTATGAAAAAAGTATTGAAAGATTAATTGTTAAAAGCATTATTACTCAATACTTTGTTTTTGTGGGAGGAGGACACTATAAAACAATTATCCAGCATAATGTGTTACATTTTAGATAAACTTTCAGACGTACCTGGGCATACGCACTGACGCACGTGCGTACAGGCTATTAAAGAAGCAAACAAATAAAAAAGGCTAAAAATGCGGAAAATGCAATAAAAACTGAAGGTATAGGTGGGTTAGGCACATTAGTGAATCCAAAACTCGAGGTGCGTATACCTAAATTAGCCCCATGAACGCTCCTGACTTTCTAATGTAAATGTATCTAAAAACAAAACAATATCGAGAAAGTTAGATGAGGAAATGTTGCTGAACAAAAAAAATTAATTAATAACCAATTTTGAATTGTGAAGTAGCTGAATCTCGGCCCTTTTTTAGAAGGGAAAAAAGCCCCGAATACATCATAAGTATTTTACTTTCATCTAATCCCTTTTTTTCTCTTGTGTACAAATAGCAATTGTATTGACAAATAGTTTGATTTTCAAGCAAATTTTGTATTCCCCCATTTTTTACTGGAATTCATATTCTATTCTATTTGAACAGTTGGTTAATTTGAAAAATTGCATTTTTCAATTTAATGACACCACCATCTGTTATCTTGAAGTTGTGAAGTTTTATGGGGTTTTATTCTCTTCTGCATCAGTAAATTTCATCAATTTGAGAGCAAGAATTGTCACTACAAAATATTTTCAACAAGTGTCCATCTAAAATATTCCATATTTCATCACTATGGTAATTTGATGGGTTACCAAGACAATAAATTCTGGCCATCTCATCACGGCCCACAAACCCAGGCCTGACTCTTCATGTAATGTGCAACTCAGCAATTTTATGGTGTTTTAACTTTTGAAGGAATCTTATTTCAATAAAAACTTCAAACCAATCTGTCAGCACTGTCAGCAAAATATGTCCAGTTCTTGCTAATGAAAACATTTCAAGTGTTTCCAGGCAGGGATTAAGACAGAGCAGACTTGGGGGTAAGACTGCTTGTAAGCCAAAACAATATATGTGTGTTTCCCCTTCTGAAACATCACATGTTTTTTAAACAAAATAAATAATTTCAACTTCACTATCGAAGAAAGTACCATAATCACACTTGGAGGAACTCCGAATTAGTTTACTTATCTTGGTTAAGAAGACACTTGATGTTCCTACATCTAGCAGTAACTGCTTAATAACAAGCATCCCAGTGACTTAGATTTCAACGGGTGAGTTATAATCCCGAAACGCACCGAAACACCGGAACGCAACGGAAACACCGAAACAAGCTACTGAGAAACCGAAACGCAATATAAATACAGAAACACACATTATATATTGTTTATCGGTGTTAGTATTTATTATTGATGTTTTATGTATATTGTACTTGTGGAATTTGTGGAATAGTGAAAACTTGACGTCTTATCTGTGTTATATAGCATGGATATAAGTATGTAGGTCTATGAATATAGAAACCAATGTAAAACATACAAGCACACGTATAATAACGTTTCCGTTGCGTTCCGGTGTTTCGGTGCATTTCGGTGTTTCTATACACCCGATTTCAACTTTAAAAAAAAAAGGGTTTCAATGGATTCTGGACGGATTCTGGATACACACTTAACTTCCATTTAACTGTCCAAGAGTTCGAAAGAGATTGGATTGCTTTGGCAGATGCATGGACCATTTAAGTCCGAACAAATTTCTGGACATTGTGGCCGATTACATTCTCCAGTGGTGTCCAGTAATGTATGCCAGTGACCCCCATCAGAAAACAAATTAAGGTGGACAAAACCAACATTACATGGGTCATCTATCTTCTACGCCACTTGAGTACACAGATTGAAATGGATCTGTCAAATTTTAAATGAACAAATTGAAAATCAGCCACTGTGAAATGGATAAATATAAATCAATATGACAGTTGAAACAGAATATTTTTCATTGTTATATATTCTTTCTCTTGTCTTTCTTTTTCTTCCAAACTGGAGAAAGAACTGCTTTCACTGCAAATTCTCTCTTGACAATAACAAATGCGTTCAAGTTATCTAACAATAAAATATAACAACATATTTCCCAAATGATACAAATAGTTGTTTAGTCTCTGGTTTCCACTTCAACACAAGACAAAGATTTTATTTAAATGATATTCAGATAGAGGATACTGAAGGACGGGGTGCGTGAGAAAGAAATATTAACCCGTCAAAATATACAAAATTAATTAAACTAACAATAAACTGTAACGAGACTTTGAAACTGATACAAAACACTTCTATTGAGTAGTTTTAGGTAGCCTATTCAAGGTATAAAAAGATATATTCAGACTGATGACACTGAAGCTGACCGGGGTGAGGCAATACTTTTCCTAACTGATGAGCGTTAAATTTTGCTTTCATCCTATTTTCGAGTCCTGGTATGTTTGTGAGAATTCAAGCCAAAATGTGCCATGGTGTTGAAATTTCACTCTTTTCAAAAAGTGTTAATGTTTACATAAACAGGTTTTCAAGTTTTTTATGCACAATCTGGCCTAAACCTTAGGGAAATCATATATTGTGTAAACCCCAAGACGCTGTCCGGCATAATATATACTTTCGTATATATACCATGTAAGCAATGAACTGTTCGTCCGAAATCATGGACTGTTTCAATTTATTTTTAGAACATACACTGAACGACTTTAAAAACGCAACAGGGAAATAATTGAAATGGATTTTATAGTCGCACCAACAGCTAAGGTCATATGGCGACTTTCCAGCTTCCACTGGTGGAGGAAGACCCCAGGTGCCCCTCCGGGCAATTTTCGTGCACGGGCGGGCACCTGGGTAGAACCACCGACGTTCCGCAAGCCAGCTGGATAGCTTCCTCACATAAAGAGACAGGGAAATAAACTAAGATAACTGACATATTTCAATAGAAATTAAATTTTAATTTTATCTATTCTATTTAACAATATCTACAGTTGATTTGCTGAAAATTTCATTCAAATTGATCAGCAATAAGCTTGTTAAATTCAGAGCATAACAATACAACCCTCAAAAGCAAAAATCACAAAACTAATACCCGGTATATCTCAATATGCGTAGGAGATGTCAGGCGTGCAGTGCTGCTAACGGTGGATATTGTGACTTTTGCTTTTGCGGGTAGTACTGTTATATTTTGAATTTAACAAGTTTAATGTTGATCAATCTGTTTCAATTTGTTTTAGAACATACTATTATTGAAATTTAGCCCTATTGTAACTGCCTCACTGGTGCAGTTTTTAACATGCAGTAAACAGTTAAATGTTAGGTAATGTACAGAATAGGGACTATCTGTAAGGGCTCTAATCTCTGTGACTATTTAGTTCCCCATGTTTTGTATCTACCAGCAACTGTCATTAAGTTAACAAAATAGAAGAACAGTAAAGATGCACAATTAAATAACCTTTACCTTTGTTGTCCTCAAGTAGTGATCCTCTAATCCAGGCCATGTTATATGGTGACCTCATTATAGGTAACAACATCTTAATATTCTTCCAAATTTATATTCACGTTTTTGTTAAATCAAGCAACACAAACAAATAAAGAAGTTCTTATGATTAGTGCAGCTCTTACAAAGTACTATTAGTGGTCATCATATATAAGCTGCCCTAGCTGAGCCGTGAAGCTGTGGCTTTCTAAACAAATGTTGCCCGTTTTACTTTTCTTTATGTTTATTAACCAAGACAAGTCTAGAATTCAGAAGTATTTGGACACACTGGAAACTCAAAGCATTCCACAGCTGAAGTAGCACTTGTAGAACTGTTAAACCCAAACAAGATTGAGGTAATTCCACATCAATTAAATATCAATTAAGCTCCAATGTTTCTTCCTGTCCATCAACACTGACCACCATGCAGCATGCTCTCCAGACTTGTAAGGTCACAGTTCTGGGCACTCTGTCTGACATTCAGCTTTCCTTCAGCAGAACAATTGGACTGGCTACTAGCCTGTTTTGTTACATAAGCACCAAACTGGAAATACTGTAATAATGTCACTACTGCCAAGTACTTTACTCATATGTATAGGATCAGCATTGACTTATGACTACTATCATTCTGTACCCAGTGGATAACATTCACATTTACAGAATAAATATATATTCTATAAATATCATAAATCTGCACCCAACAAAACAATTAAGCTATGGAAGTAGTGACTCTATGACTAATTAAGACTTATCCATGATCTGATAAGTAACTATCTGCTGGATCATTATGATGACCATCTACAGGAAAATGCCACTTCATTTAATCAGCAACATGTGGGAGTCATTTAATACTGGAGAGTCAATTAACTATATATTTGAAGTATTCTGAAGTCCACTGGAACCTTGTTATAACATCGGGGCATTACAACTAATTGGTCATTCTACTGTGTATATAATACAAGGTCTCATAGAAGAAGAGATTTAAAAGCCTTTGAAAATAAAGTATAGTATTTATTTTTGAAACAATAACTAGAACTATCAATGAAGGTGATGAATACCATCGCATTTTTATTCTAAGTCAAACAGAATGGTCAAACAAATTATCTTGCTGGAATGTGTAGACTTTGTTCCTATGTGGCAAAGGTACTACACAGTTAATACTATTGAAGATTTATTTGATACTATAGACTTTAGTATTGTTTTAGATTTCCTGAAAAAAATCAGACTTTATAAATTATTATAATGTTCTTATATAACCAGTACCGTATTTTACCTTGTATAGTACGCAGTTTTTTTACCACTTTTACGGTTTCCGAAAGGGGGGTGCGTACAATATAAGGAAACAATAAAAATAACTTTTTTTTTCTTGCAGAAAATCGATGTCTGGCCCTGGGAAGAAAAACCTTGACGACGAACAGACATCGAGACAGAAAATTGTGAATACCGATAATACACAATTTTTTCGTAATTTACTCGCTTCATATTAGTAATATATTGATTTAATTCGAATTATAAATGAATAAAGTGTATTATGATGCTTGTTTTTGTATAAATGTTTGCATGTTTGTTGTAAAACTTCAATAAATTGTGTGAAAAATCGTCCCTCCATTTGTTGTTTATATCGCGTGACGTAATATCACGTGACTTCCAGCTGTTTAGACTTTAGACTGGTACATGGAGTATTGTTACAGTTCTATTCTATTCTAATATTTATAGGATTTTATTTAATATTTTATAAAAAATTAATGAAGTTTTTGCTTTATTTTGAAAGACATATATTTTAGACGTCGTAGAAAGGCAGAATCACCCTACTTTGAAATGGCTATTATTCAATAATGCTTGTGAAAACCTGCTTACCGGTACACATTTGATGATTGATAATTGGGTCAAACAAAATCGCACCTCGGCTGCAGTATGACACATTATAAACACGGGGTAGAGTGGGTTATTCCATTTCTATAATCCTTCGAAGTCGCCGTGAGTAGCGACTATTTCTGAGGATGCACTTTGACACGCCGTGTGACCTTTACCAGATTTAGCCACGAGGTACAGGTAATTGATCACGCGTTACAATTGTGCTACACTTATGATAAGCACTGGTTCCCGTGAATACACAATGTTAGTATAATCGGCGTAATGGATTACGGTAACCAACGACTCTGTTGTGTTTTAGTAGATGTAATTATCGGATTACGGACAATTATCTGCGGCATTATAATTGGCTCTTTGATGAGATGATACAAGATAGGTACTCCCCTGAAGATTGGCAATTAATGATATAAGTAATTATATTTACTTTTGTACGCTAATTTTCTCGATCGTGATTTTTTTTTTTTTCAACCTTTTATTTTCGTTGAATGGTTCATCTAGGAAAACGAATATTTTGATGCGTATTATACACGGAAACAACTTTTTTACCCCAGTTTTGACCTCTGAGAAGGGGGTGCGTAATATACACGGGTGCGTATTATACAAGGTAAAATACGGTAATGTGATATATATTTCCTTGTTTACACACGCGTTGATGGGCATTTGTTGATTTACATGTATACATAGTTTATATTACTACCGTACTATCATCTTTCATCAGTTTTTGCTCACAATATAACCTATTTATGTGTGTGCCGTAAAACACCATTCATTCATTCATCGAGTCAAACAAAGGGCCATAATATTGTAATAAATTAGGCCATCGACAATGGGTGACATAGAGGGACATACGGTCATCAGTTGTTTTGAGTACATGAAGTTTGGGAACAATCCATTCAAAACTGTTTCAGAAATGCTAGCACAACGAGACGCAACAAAATGTATTATGCAACGAGACGTTACAGACAGCGTGATACCTATATAGTGAAAGTGGGGATATAATAATAATATTAGCAATAATAATACTTTATATAATTATTAATATAAGGTTGTTGTCCATGTAACCAGTCTAAGTCATTAAATACAGACTGGTTCTCTACGGTCTTATCAGACTGGTTACAATGACCCCAGTCTGTAAATCACATCATCTACTTCCTTGACTGACCCCATCACCACTAACCCCAGTTCAGGGCAACTCTAATGGGTACTGAGCAAAATTTATGGACCTTGAGGAGAATGGACACTTTTGTATAATTTTAAATTTTACATAAATTTTCTATAACCAGTCCAGTCAAGTTACTAGGATGCTTTATGGACAAAGAAGAATGGTTCTCTTTTATTCAAATTCTGAATCAATTTAGGCATGGCTCAAAAAGTTGTCTCTAATTCTTTGCTACAAGGTGTTTTATGGTGTGGGGATGAATGGTTAGATTTATACATAATTATGGGGAGTGGAAACATCAATTGATTTAAGGTGTGAACATGGAAGTTTTAAATGGCTGTCCATTCATTACTGGGAGGTGAAGATATATAGCTGCAAAGATGGTCATTTAATCCCCAGACTCTACCTAAAGGAGGTTACATACAATTAATACTTTTAACTTCCACAAAATGTTGGAAATACATCCAAATTACATAGTACTTTGTGGCCAAAGCTAGAATGAGGTCTTGTATTTATATCAGATCTGAGTAAAACCTCTTATTTATAACCTTGTTGCCCTATTTATCATTTGAATTTTGCTAAATAGAGAATTAAATAATATTTGGAAATATTAAAGGTACTTCACATACACTTAATTATAAGACCTTCACCTTTCAACACTAATATGGCACACCGTGGCCTGGTGGTAAAGGGCCTAGTGGTAGAGCGTTGGGGCCAGGATCGAAAAAAGTCTTGGGTTCGACCCCCACCATGACCATATGTGTGTGGTGAGTGAGACACTTTATCTGCATTTGCTTAGTACTAGTCTACCCAGGAAGACATCGATAGAGAGTTGCGCTCTGCATGTCGTCTCAATATGGTTAACATTTGTGCCAAGTTATTTCAAAATCCCTCAAGCGGTTCAAGAGATAATGGAGAGGACACGATTGTGACGGACAGAGAGACAGTCTCGCTAAAAACAGTAATACATAATAATAATTACTATTATAAAGACGTAAAGTTTAGCATTATGTGTTTATGGCAGGTTTCATTATTATTTTAAAACAAACAGAGACACAAGGATACTGTCTGAGGGTGCCCCACGGCTTTTGATTGATCACATCATTTTAATATCTCATCTGCAGCAATAATCACCTCATTAATTACTATCTCCAACACACTCATCAAATCTCTAATAGCAATTTAACTTTTAAGGCAGTCCTGTAGCTCAGTGGATAAAACTTTTCAATTTAGATCTGCAGACCCCAACATCATGCAAGTTCACTCCCTGGCTGTGACAATTGTCTGAAGGGAAACTTATTTTATCACATATCTCTCTCAAGTCACTGTCCCAATATGAGTTTCCATGTGGTAAGGCCATAATAAATTAATTGCTAGATTCTCATCCCCGTCCGCCCCCGTTTTTTATGCCGTCCGGTAATTATTATTTCTTCTTAAAAAAAAAAAAAAAATGCGTTTTCATTCTTGGAAGTACTCAGTAGCATGTTTTACTATTTTTGACCTGTGTCGAGGCCATTTTCCATTTGTCGTATAAAATAAAAAATAAAATTTCACCCCCTCCCCTATTGGATGAGAAACTAGCATTTAATTTATTATGACCTAATGGGAACATAAAAACACATTTCATTAGTAACTTTTTACTAATTTTATGGACATATGACAGTGATCGTTCGTTTAGTCTCTGATTTTAATAGAAACCAGAATGTGAAAACAAATCAAATGTATAGTTGTTTAATCATTTAATGAAATTTTCATTTTTCTTTGTTGTTCAAATGTAAATATATTTTTTTCTTTCCCACACCATCTTTTAGAACAGAAAACTTCTTAAAAGCTTTGATCTCACATAATCTCCCTCTCAATTAAAAGAAATTGAAAGGGTCAATTAGAGTTAAATTATTTAATTAACTTTCAGAAAAGCAGTCAATATTTGAACATGGTGCAAATCAAATTTGCAGTAGTAACTGCTTTGTTGTTGCAGGTGAAGGCACTGGCAACACTGTGCAAATAGAAATCTCCCAAGATTCAACTCGGAATCCAAAGTTGATCATTCAAGTAAACATTATTTTATGTCTTGAAAAATAATGAACACAAAGTATTGTAAACCACTAAGTTAATGAAATATGCCTTTATTTGCAAAGACCACTGAGAGATCTGCTGGTGCATGGGGACGTGCCTGTGAGGTTACATTGCACCATTGATTTTCCTTCTTTGTTTTATATAGGACAAATGTATGTCAAGAGACAAAAAATGCGTAGAAAATTTTAAAACACATATCAATCAAAGAGGGTCGGTCATTTATCATGTAAGAAAAAGCCAATCTCTTGAATGACATCACATTCTATTTTGACACGTCTCAATTAGATTTACCCCATTTCTACTTACACTTTACTGTCTATGTCAATTATAATTAAATATCTCAAACAAACACTAATAAATGTTCCCAATACATCATTTGGATGAATTATAGGTAATAATAACAAAAAGCAATCAAAAGTGTGCATTTTGTGCATATGCGCCACGGAAGCACAAATGCAATGGTGTAATTACGCCTGTGATAGGTCTTCTTCTGTTAATTTTTACCTCCCTTTGAAAATGAATCCGGTATGGTATTTCGACACGAAATTTAAGTAACTTAAATACCATAGTACCATTATCTGTTAACATATCTACTCAATTTGAGGAACATTTCTTGGCTTATCAGCAACAGCATGAAGCTAGCTGACCCCTTGTCGTAGGAGTTATTACAATTTTTTCATGTCATTTATTTAAATACCAATGTCTTTATCAATGCCCCTCACAGTGACAACACCACTTCATATCACAGTTCTGGGAGTGAAAGAACAAATCAAATCATGTTCATGATTTACATGTGAATTAATTTACTGGAAAATTGACCATCCATAACTTGGCCATATCTTAATTAACATGATAAAACTCTCTCCAAACATCTGATTAATATTCTACAGGAGATCTTGGCATGTTTCTCTGGTGTGATGCTGGGGCAGTCATAAACTACTGCCAGTCAAATGTATGATGGTCATTATGAGGCCTGTAATTAGCTGACAGCCAATTAATGATAATTAATTGGGAGGCTTAGTTTAGGATACAGAGGCAGATGAATGTGAAAATTGGTGAATTCATCAAACTCCAGTCTTTGTGCCTTATGGCTAAAATTGGAAAAAAATATTGGAAATAAAGTGTTTGAAGTTGACTTCTAAAGGGGTGAACAATGAATATCGCTCATTTCCATTTTCATGAAAATGAAGAAATGTGTAAGATTATTGGAAATTATAAAGAAATGCTCGAGATAGAGAGTGTCAACATTTGATATTTATAGAATTTTAATTAAACATTTCCAAGCAGCGTATGAATGAAAATTAACGATTTTCAATTATAAGGTTTGTTTGTTTGGTGTTTAATGTCATTTTTGGCACATTTTAGGCTATGTATGACGGCTGATTTTCTGAGGTGGAGGCAGACCACACATATTCCTGGGTAGAACCAGTACTATATCATTCCCTCCATCCATAAGAATCGACACTTTCTCACTTACAAGTTGAGCTCCTAGTGGGATTCGCATTACTTGGTCCTGCTTTGATTCCATTAAGCGATGGGAAAGTTTATATTACCAGGATTTAATAACGGCTATTTCGACAATAAAACACGTTTAAAAACATTTTTATACTGAAAACGTTCGATAACCTGTTTAAAATTACCTATTAAATGCTTTAATTTTACAATATGCAAACTTTTTAAACCGAATTAAGGTTTTATTTCATACCCCAGCTAACCCCGTTTTCACTTCCTGGAGAAGGGGTTGGATGAAAGTTAATACTCGGACCACATAATGTAACCTCTTGACCACAGATGTGCTTGAATTATAAGGAATTCATATACAAGCTGTATGACAACTGTGACTCCGCTTAAATAGGTTAAAAAAGCCCAATAAATATTTGGTTAAATTCAACTTCGTTTGACGGCATATGCATGTAATTAATCACCAACTTCAAAAAAATCATGCAATCTTTCCTGGCCAAATCTTGTTTCTTGTATAATTGGTAAACTTTGCCCTAGATGGTGCAAAGATAGATAAGGCATAAACTGGTCAGCATCCCAAGTGCACATTATCAAATTTAGGGGACAGTATTGACACAAGCGATTGGAGTGTGCTTATTTAGGGGACAGCCTAAGGGGATTAAGTCCCTGCACAGCTTCAGTAGTTGACTAAAATTGTGCAACAGGAAATTTAGAAAAGTGCTGGTAGTGAGATAGCAAGATAACACCCCACCCACCAGCAAACATTCCAGCAGATTTAATTGCATTATTGACTCAGTAGATTAAGTGGTAATTGGTCAGGGACAGTTTCAGGGGGATTAGGGCCTGGATTGTGTCTTAATTTGTCAGCATTATATAAGTGGACATGGCTTTCTAGAAATTACAGGCTACTGGTGAAAGTTGAGAAGGCAAATCTCTCAATGTCTGGCATCTTCCATGTTTGTTCAATGTTCTTCTGTCTTGCATGGTATATGCTTGACAGGCCTGTGAAACTTAATTCTTTTCATGTATTAAGTTAATTATCAGTTAGCAATAGTAATCTGGGCTGTTTCAACATTACTGGAAGGGTACTCAATTTTTTCCCCACAAAATGTACTAATGGAAAGATACTTTTTTTTAAAAAAAGCGTTCTTTTTAAAAAAAAAAAAAATGGAAGGGTACTCATTTTTCCACCTCAAAAATATTTTGGAAAGGTGCTCAAGCCCCTTTCGAACGGCAACTCAAATGTTTGTCTGGGTGTCTATAAAACCAATTATTGCAGATTCTTTTTAAAATACGGAAGTGGACACAGTACGAGATAGACTGGGCCACAATCATTGATGTATGTGCAGTCATTTACACCCCACTTGTCCACCTGTGACACCTTCAAGTGTTTCCAGTGTCCTATTCGCTGTCATACACCAGTCGTACATCGTCCCCGATGAAGTGGCGAGATGCATCCGCCATTCTTCACGTGTCATACGTGCTGCTACAAAATTTGTTTTCTGTTACATCATGCAACTTTTCAATTATACCCGTAGTGAATTATTGACCCCTCTAACAATACTGTGACAAATTCTTAATGCATACTTTCAATTTATTAACAATGCAATATTGGTCACCACATTTACATAATTTTACAATCTACGACAAAACACCAGAAAAACGATTAACCTTATTTTGACTTTCTTTAAGTTTAATTCTTTTTTTCTTTGCAAAAATGAACCATTTCCTTGAGAGATTATAAAATCATTAATTTTGAATTTCAATTAAAGATACCTGTTACTCATTTAATCTGACAGAGAATGTGTTAAATATGTTTTGCCCAGTTGGTTAATTTTCAATTTTCACTGACCCCTATTGCCCATGTCTAACTCCTCACAATAATTCTGCATCCCATGGGACCGAACCCCCACCCCAGGGGACTTCAAACTGTCAATTAGCAGAAAACATAGGATTAATAGGTTCACCTTCACTGGTCCAATTACAACTGCAACCAATGTATCGGTCACACCCAGGTGACCCGGGGTCATGTCACTGTCCATTTCAGACAATATTTGACAAATTTCAGCCAATTTGAGGAGCTGAAATTTCATGCTTCGATTTTAAGCATAATCAAAGTTGGGTGAAAAACATATGGGTAACAGGTTGATGAAAGCTCACATGTCCACAATGACAGGGAAGGGTAATAGGTGAAAGCTCAAGATGGTGGCAGGGTCCATGGTCAGGGTTGCAGTTGGGGTCTGGGTATGTCATCCTGCCAGTTTTGTTAGGAAATGGTTGCCTTGTGAGATGCAGCATGTCTAACTTGACACTGGGATGATATTTACTAAATTAATACATACTCAAATGTTCTAAATTTAATTTGGTACAAAGTTTGGTAGTGGTAGAGGGAACCAGGGAACCAGGGAGTAAATTACCACAAAATATCAGCCGTCATGTATAGCCTAAAATGTGCCATAGTAAATTGCGAGTTTCTTTTCAAAAAGTAACGGGTTCGATCCCACCATGACCATGTGTTGTGTCCTTAAGCAAGACACTTTATCTGCATTTGCTTACACTATTTCCACCCAGGAAGAGATCGAGAGTGCTTAAAATGAGTTTTCTTTACAATCGATGTAAAACAAAACAGTATTGCTATACGGTATATAACTGAATACCATGAATGCTACCTATTTCTGAAATATCACATATCTAACAACAGACAATGTTTCATAAATCTGCCAAAATTATCATCTCATTAAGATTATACGGTAATTAACTTCAACAATAGACATGTATCATATGGAGAGAAAAGATTATCCAGATTATCACGGCAGATTAGTGCTGATACACACTATAGGTCTGATATACTAATAACAACAATACTACACTAATTGGCAATAATTGGCGAAACAATACAGTAATTACTGACACTGATCTGAAACAATAACAATTAGTTAGACGTGTGTCATTAAGAAATGACAGCCAATATGTAAATGGTGTCAGTCTAGATCTGCATGAAGATGTTGTTCATATAGATCTGCTATTACTGCTACTGCTGTTGTTGTTGATGATGATCACGATGATAACATTTATGCAAACACAAATGTAAGATCATGGTATATAAGGTCCATGGCAGGAAAATTTGTTTCTGGGATACTCTTCCTACATAATATTTGAGTGGTCAAATTAATAAATTGTTAAAGAATTTATCTGAATTTCTACTCATCCTGCACCAATGAGCACTCGTCATTGCGAGCAGACAAGTGAATTGTCAGAAAATGTAAGAAAAACAAATTTTCAATATATATATATAATAATAGTAATATAAAGAGCTTTAAATTCTTCCAAAATGTCTATAAAACTCTAGGTTATTTACCAGAAAAAAACACCATCTAAATGTAGGTTCAAGCTACCATAAACACAAATCCTAATGACCACAAAAGATAAGAGCATTTTTGTGGGTCAGACTGTCAGCCATGGATTACAGGCAATTAAAACCTAGAACTTGCAGATACATTTTATTGATGATAAAACTCTGCATGAGCAATAATTCTTAACTAATGGGTACCATGAAAATGCCAAACCTGAAACTAAATCTGCAAAAAGATTTAATCAATATTTCAAAAACAAAAAAATAGAATAATTTCACACACATTATAATTCAGTCAGTTCAGGAGGACACTTGTTTCATAATTATTCCAGCACTAAAGCAAATTAATTTAGACTGGTTTTATGTCCAGGTCATGACAGGCAATATGGAATCGATGAAAGAAAATAAGATCATATCCAAACACAGTCTGTCCCAAACCTGGATTTTATGTGGAAATCTCAATAAAATCTTTCACTAATGCAATAAGGCCATTCACAAGATTTTCAATTTTAACAACTACTGTGGATTTTATTATTTAACGGTGAGAAATTAGCCCAATTAAAGAGTGGAGAGCTCCCTTTTTCCACTATATGGGCAATATAATATCTATAAAAACTAGGACTATTAACTTTCTCTCTCCATCTAGATGGACTGTTTAGTTATGGCCACTTTCTTCTGTGTATCTAAATAATAACATCAAGTATGCTCTTTAAAAATAAATAATAACAGCACAATTATATTTTTTTCTTTTCTGCTGTGTGCTTATTTCACCAAGTACAATCTAACTATAAAGTTTGAAGACACAGGGTGCAATCCTTCATGCATTATGGAGCAGTTATTTTTTTAAGTGTGAAAGTTAAAGCGGCATAAATCTGAAAGGGATAATTGACAAGGAAGAACCGTATAAAGTTTCATGACCATAGGTCAATATTTTGCCAAGTTATGAGCTTGGTTAGGGTGCAGGTTCAAGTTTTAGGAAAAGGGGCATAACTCTGCTGAAATGAATGTCAGAGTTATTGGTCATGGGTATTAATATTCTGTGTGGTAAGATGAACATGTGTGTGAAGTTTCATGAACATAGGTCAAATACTTCTTAAGTTATGGCCAGTTATGAGCTTTGTCAGGCTGCATATTAAAGTTTTATGAAAGGGGGCATAACTCTGTCAAAATGGAAGTCAGAGTTATTAGACATGTGGTTAAGATGAAGATGTGTGTGAAGTTTCATGAACATGTCAAATACTTTTCAAGTTACGGCCAAGGTTAGGTTGCAGGTTAAAGTGTGACAGACGGACGACGATGAACAAAGTGATCCCTATATGTCTGCCATGCTAAGCAGGTGACAAAAAAAAGAGCAACAAACTCACTCTTATGATATCAACAGCATTAAGCGTTCAGAGGGTGGCGAAACCATGTGACTTTGATCGGTTTCACGGCAAAAAATTGTAAACAAAGAGCTCAATTCAGGTAGATGTTTGCTATATAACTTTCTTAATATTTAACAGATGTTATTCAAAAAGCGCACATACCCCTCCAAAGTGAGCTCATTCCTATGTCGCAAAAGGCAATTTAATTCATCCAGAAGTTTCAGAGATTGGCCCTACTAAAGAAATCTATGCCCATGTACTGAATGAATCAAATTGTATTTTGCGGCTTTGGAAAGAGCTCACCAACGTAAGGGTATGTGCGCAAAATTCATAAAATATTGAGAGTTATGAAGAAAAAAGGTACTGGAGTCGAGCACTTTTTTTTAAAAAAAAGGGCGTCAAACCGATCATAATGTCAAGTGGTTCGCCACACTGATCAATAAAGAAATTAAAATTTATGCTAAACAGCATTAAAATAATGATTGTGATTACCAAACAAAAATTATCAAAGGCATTTTAAATGTGTTGTTTCCATTATCAATTTTGTTGTGTAACTGTCGGTAAGGTCGATTGAGAGGATTTATAATGCATGCATAATTGGACAGTAATAGGGCAGAACATCTAATTCCACAAATTCCAACACTTACCCAAACACTGGAGGACTTTCGGATCAAAGAACTTCTCGCTTTTGTCAGACCTGTCTGCGTTACTTGTGTTGTCAGATTTATCTCCCCTGCTGCTGCTACTGGTGGCCGTCACACTCGGGTATACTTCGTCAGGCTGGAGGGCGGAACTCGTGCCGGAGTTTAACTGACCGGACAACGATGCCAGATGGTCGGTCAGCGACTGAGCAGTCAGTTGACCTTGTGGTGGCCCAGTGTGTGTCCCTGATGCTGGTCGATGAACCAGTGGTGGACCTTGATTATTTAACTGAATCGGAGTACACATATTGATACCGGAAACACCACCCAGAGTTACAGTAGAATTCTGTGGTCTGAGAGTGGTTATTCCATAGTTACTAAGAATCAAACCCTCAGTTCCCGCTGGGCGTTGCCCAAGACTTACACCAGAAATACATCTTGGCATTGTCCATGGATTGGGAGCCATGCTGGAAGCCAGAGAACTTTTACTGTCTCTGATACTCGGACACATCATTTGTTCCATACTTTTAACATTCACATTGTCAATTTCATTACACATGATGTTTGGATTTCTCACGGGCAAAATCTTTGGTGGGGCCGGTGTACTAGTCATCAATGGCTTATCAGGAACTGGGCCCGTCAAACCAAATCCCTTATATTCAGTCAATGTACAGGTCTCAATATCTGTATTCTTAACAAAGTCTTTCTTATTCGAATCAACAGTTAGTTCGTTCTCAGCATTTATATTGGATGTTAGTCCTGGCCCCATATACTCCTTGAATTTTTCAATCCTTGTCCCCTTCGTTTTCCTTTTCTCTCTTTTGGAATCTCTATCCCTCTTGATTGTTCCACTTTTCACTGCATCATTGTTCTCCGACTTATTCTTACCTTTCAAGTTTCTGTCATTTTTTAAATGTACTCTGCTCGATTCAGTGTTGTTTGTTTCATTATCTGCTTTAATGATACTAAGCCCATCTTGTAAATCCGTAATTATTCTGACACACTTCTTCCCTTCAACTTCATTACCATCTCTCATAATGTTTGTATCTCGCATTCTGAGACCCAGTGGAGGTTTTACCACAGGTGTGGACGTACACAGTGGCACAGAGTTTCCATTTACCAACTCAGGTTTACTGGAGACTGTGTCCGATCTAATACCTTGTGGCTTAAATGTTGTCAAGGTGGGATATTTATTCATATCGTCATTGCCAAGTTTTTCATGGTTAAAATCCCCCTGCATTGTACGAAAATAGAATTTAACCATAGGAGTAGATGTACAGAGAGGAACAGAATTACAATTGCTGCCTGTATCGGTCACATTCATAGAATCTGATTCTTTCCACAATGGTTTAACAGCAACTGAAGTTATGTGTGTGTGTGCATCAGCTACTTTATCAATTTCATCGCATGGATCTTCTTCATTTACATGTTCGACCTTGTCATCTGTAAGGGTTGCATCTAAATCAGTGACTAGAACAGGTGCTCTTTCAGTAGTTTGACAATCTTGCTTGTCTTCCGTATCAATATCTAGTTCTGAATCAGATCCGTCATTGTCTTCAGCATCACTAGCATCATTTCCATTCAATGTTCTTCCAGTCAAATTGAGACAAGAATCAGACATTTGGAAAGTGTTTTCCTCCTCAAAATTCGTATTTTGTCTTTCACACACACTTACAACTTCAATTCCCTCTTCTAAGGTACAAGTATTATTTGGACATGATATAACTCTTTCGCAAGGAACAAATTCTTGATTTACAGCATCTGCTCTACTTGCTTCTTCAACAGCCCTGGTATATTTACAAGAGTCAACTGAGTTACTTTGATATATATTTGAATTACAAGTATGAGACAAATTGGTAATTGCACATTCTGTTTTCTGTTCATGATTCTCACCTACGGTTTTAGAACTCGTCTCAACTGTTTCGGTGGTATGACTGAAATGGGTTTCACTGATACTAATCGTTACATTTTCTTTTCCACCACTAGAAGAAGGTATTAACATATTAAGAACTGTTTCATTATCAACACTTTCTAAATGATCGTGACAAGGTTGTGAATGAGTACCCACGGTTAAATTCACTTTTCTATTGTCAATATTAGATCTGTCTGGTTTATCCTCCATCATTTCGGTTATTTCACAATCAGCAGGTACTGGTACAGTGTTCAGTTCAAAACCAGTCATACAGTACACTGTTCCGAGCGGTGTAGTAAAATAGGGCTGCTTTTCGGAACTGTGTGTGAAACTATCTACCAGACATGTTTCCAGCCCAGACCCATAATTGCACTCCACAATGTCTTGCTGAATAGCCACATCAGAGATTGCATCCTCAGCACTGCACAGATCAACAATGTCATCAGTAAAATCTATGATACTTGCTTCCATTTTTTCAATTGTGTTTTGCCGTGTAGATGTTGTTGCCAATATTCCAACTTCAGCACCAACTAAATCAGTGTCATCCAAAGCATCTAACTGTCTTGCACTAGCTTCATGGTCAGTTGCAGATGTTGCAACAGCAGTGGTGGTAGGTACATCTTCCGAGGAGCCAAGTTTGAGCTTCTTGCAAGGACTGATCAAGCTGTTTAGTTCTGAGATGTTGTGGAACGCTTCCTCCTCCATGTTGGTGCTACTCGATTTACTCATATCTGAAGACAGAAAATTATTACGTTTTAAAGGCTTGCTTTTTCTACAAAGTCTTCTTTTTTATCAGACTGATTTTACACAACTTTAAAAATATATTTTGATATAAAAAAGTAAGGCCATCCTTAAAAAAATATTTGTTTGCTGTGCTCCGACACTGAATTTTTTAAGTGGGTAGGTAGGTAGGTCTTTTTTTTGCCACAGTCCTGGTTAAGCATTTTTACAAATCTTAATTTCCTATCTCAATGTATTATATATAATGCAGTCTGTGGAAAAAAAAAGGTTAAGCATTTTTACAAATCATAATTTCCTATCTCAATGTATTATAATGCAGTCTGTGGGAAAAAAAAAGTCGCTGCCTTTTTAGACAGTCGGTCGGAGCACAGCAAACAAACCCTTTTTTAAGGATGGCCTAATATGCACACTGTAGTTGCAAATTCATTTAAAAACTGTACCCTGTGTATTTGCATACTTATATTTCTAGCTCAATGGAAAAACATACCACCTTTGTCAAAATTATTTTTTGATAAAAGGTTACAAAATTCCTAGTAGCTGTATATTATGCATAATGACAACGGCATGGAAGTAGTCTATCATCAAACAAATATATACCCGGCACGCACCATATAAAGAAGCCCCATCGAAGCTGGTGGTATACATATGGAAATCAGTGTTTCAATACAGCGTAATTAAGTATATCAAAAAGGCTGTATATCAATAAGGTGGCAAAAATATAACACACTGACACCATTAACCATAGAATCTTCTGTAATTGCAATTTAATAGGGGAAAAGGACAGGTGATGCAGGGTGGCTGACATATAACACTTAATTTACAAGTATATACAGGTATATAAGATTATATATTTTCACCTGCCATTACTGGTTTTACTGATCTAGGTTTTCAAACACATACACAAAGAACCCCGACCTTATTTACAGTCACCATGCAATAGAATCCTGTTGGTTTTACTTGTATCACAGAAACACTTATTTCTAAAAGCTGTTAACTCCCTTACACATTCATCTGACCTATGTTTCTATGAAAGTCAAACCAAGTGAAGAAACCAATTAGTGCTTTAGTTACACATATTTGTCAATTATCTCCTTCATTAGATCCCATTACAGAAATAAACATATATATCTTAAAAGTCAACGGTTTACACAAACACAGTTTGAATAAATAAACAAACTGACCAAAATCAGTGCTGTATAGTGACTTGGTTCTTGGTTCCAGGTGGTGGATTTGATTATAGAAAACAATGTGCTAAATAAATAGTGCTGATGTCTGTAACTACAGACATTACATTTAATATTATAAATAAATAGACTACCTTAATCTACGTGCCATCTTAAAATGTCAACAAAATACAATTTCGGGGATCCGAAAAGATAAATTCATTTGCTGTTTTCCCTTTTCCGTGTTCCAGTGGTAATTCAGTATGTAGGTGATTTTTTTCATCTTTTCCCTAGACAGTTAAAACCTTACGAAATAAATGACAAAGTATCTAAAGACGTCAATGTGTTTTTTTTTATATATATATATCATTGCAATTACCGGTAACAGTTTTTCGAAGGGGCCCATTTTGGTTTTGTTTTGTTAATGGTCTGTAAAACTGATCTAACTTCAAAAAACTTTAAAACAATGTGCTGTTAAAAAACTTTAAATCTTATCTTTAATCCTAGCACACTTAAAAAGCTAAAACTGATACATTTACACATTCATTTGGAAGTCTCTATCTAATTAATCAACCACAATGAACATTTTTGTAAGTTGCTGATTTCACCAATCTCTCTTTGATACATGATACCACTAAAACAAAGTGCTTGCTGACATTCACAGATTGTTGTCTTAGCTATCTTGTTGGTGAATCAGAAACTGTTACAAGTTCAGAGCATCCAGTTCCAATACAGTCTATACACATCAAAGCATGTTTAATAGATTTGATACAAATGGTAACACCTTATCATACAAGGGTTTTGTTTTACCAAAGGGAACACATCAAGCTTTCAGACACAGACACATTCAGTAAACCTGATAGAAATCGCAACACCTACTACATGGATTTGGTTTCACAATAGATACCAAAATGGACAGTAAATCCTTGTTTATCGTACATCAAGAGACAAATGAAGACTGAATTGAACTGAATTGGGGTTTTAAGGCGCACCAACACATGAAAGGTTATATAGCGCCTAACAGGAATGAACATGCCTCATCCTCCATGTACATGCAAAACGGGCCTAGAACCTTCTCACCCTGAACTGCAGAGTTGCTGCAAATTCTATTGTAGATACTCCATTTACGCTGGAGCCATGTTATAGTTTTTCTGCCACTGCTCTAGTGATATGAGCGAGATGGCACCTGAAACAATGCAGGGGTCATGAAGAAGACCTTTAATGAGCATGAACAAAAAATGATAAAATGAATTTGGGGGGGTTTCTACCCCTCTGCCTTCCCCTCCAACGGAATCTGCAGTTTCCCTATTCTTTGCCCTGTTACCAAACGTGCCCCTCCCCACCCTACCCAATGTAGACTGAAAAAAATGCTAGTATTACTGGTCATTTATTAATATATATACAGGGCTCAATCTACAGGGCGATTCGGGCGAAGAACGCGCCCGCGATCTCTTGACTTCGCCTTGGCAGCACATCAAAGCGAAGTTGAAGTCGCCGAAAAATTTAAAAAAAAAAATATATATATTTTTTTTTTTAAAAAGGTGCAGTATAGTAATAAATCCATTATCATAGAAATTTGCATCAATATTTCAAGCTCATATTATAGAGTAAAAAGAATTAGTGTGCATTACACTGTATTCACTGCACTGCGATATACATGGTGATGACTATTCAACCGTTGTCTACGTATACACGTCGCGTGAAGTCTCCCTAAATTCTCTCCACTTCTCCCTAAAATCACTTGAGGGAGAAGTGACTTCTCCCTAAATTCCTTGCCTAGATTGAGCCCTGATACTCGGTAAAAAAAGTTTTGGACCAGGGTATATAAAGTCATATAAAAATAAAACTAGTGGACACAATTTAAGTATCTTTTTTTAGTAACCAAGGCCTACCCTACCCGGTTAATTTGGTACCAGAAACTTTAAATTCCAAACAAGATTTGATTTTTAAAAAATATCGTCACACAAAGGGTCTGTAAAAAATGTTGCAAAGTCCATACAAAGTAACAGTCACGGACACATTCGAGTAACCAATAAAAAGATTATTATTTTTTCGTAAACTTTCATTGTAAACGATAATAATTGTTGACTGCTGATCTATTGTGAATTATCAACTGAGATAATAAGGGTTATGGTCGAATGTCATGGTTCAGCGATCATTGTACGGGATCGAACACTGCCATGGTCCAAACCTTCTTTTACAGAGTATATAAAAGTGTAAAATGCCTTTAAGATGCTTCCCTACAAGGTCTAAAAAGAATGGCTCTCTGAATATTCCAAAAGTGTGTTTCAACTTAAAAATATGCATACATGATATCTTACTTAAAAAGCAAAATATTCTAAAATGTGTGCAAATCCACCAAATACTGCCAAAAATTCTCAAAACTCTATACATTCAGGACACGTAGTATGTAGACATTTTGTATCAATTCGGAATGCATTCATTTATAGTGTTCTAAACTATGTGATTCTTGTCTTTAATCCACATTTTATAAGTATTTTGGTGAATTGGATGCTTTGCTTGAATACATAAAACAAACTTGATTGTAAATTTTAGTATTACTAAGCCTAATCGGGAACTTTTCAAGGGCAGCATGTCTTACTCCGGGACCATTTTATGGAATAATATTCCAGAGCACATTCAGAAGTGTGCAACAATGAAACGTTTTACAAACAACTCCATGAAATGGATAAAGGAAAAACAACATTAAACTCGATATATATATCATCTCATCTTACTATTGTGTAAATATTGTTCAAACTACCACCACCAACAATGTTATTATGTTTACATATATCTTTTGTATCTTGCCTTTCTTGTATTTGGTATCATGTATTTGTTATAGAGTGCCCCAAGGAAGATTAGTATAAACTAATTGGGTCACCCTCGATAAATAAAGACTTTCATTCATTCAATAAAAACTGTATTAACCTTATTCGTCCATTACGTGGTTCAAGTATTAACTTTCATACCCCATCCAACCCCTTCTCCAAGAAGCGGCTGACTTTCTCCAAGAAGTAGTTGACTTGGGTATGAAATAAAACCTTAATTTAGGCTTAAAAAGTTTGCATATTTTAAAATTAAAACATTTCATAGGTAATTTTAAACAGGTGATCACTTTTATTTTCAGTAAAAAATGTTTTTGAACGTGTTTTATTATGGAAATATCCGTTATAAAATCCTGCTAATGTAAGCTTCCCATCGCTTAATGAAATTAAGGCGGGAACACGTAATGAGAACATTAAAGGGGTTGATGGACTATTTTCAAACAAGGTTTATTTTAAAGGGCTCTGAAAAACTTGAAAAAAGCTGAAATAATTAGCAAAATGCCATGAAAAATAAAGGAGATAGGACCTATTGAAAAGTTTCAAAAAAACATAAATGGAGGCTGCCAGCTTGGAATGATGACGTCATCGCGCCTTTTTACCATATATGGCATATTGACAAAATGTATTTTAAAGCAAAGAAAATCAATGCAAATGAAATATAACCATATAATTTATACATTTTACATCCGTATATTTATTTTTAATATTTGCAGTGATTTTTTTTTATACTTTAAAATGTATTTTGTCATTTTGCCATATATGGTAAAATGGCGCAATGACGTCATCGTTCAAAGATGGCCGACTCCATTTGTGTTCTTTGCAAATTATCAATAGGTCATATCTCCTTTGTTTTTCATGGCATTTTGATAATTCTAAAATTCAGCTATTTTCAAGTTTTCCAGAGCCCTATTAAATAAATAATGTTTGAAAATAGTGCATTAACCCCTTTAATACATTCGCTCCATACCAAACACTTGAAAATAAGTATGCTGAAGCCCATCAAGCAGCAAAAAGACTGATTTCATGTATCTTGTTTAGACAACATTTTGAACTTAATTTAAAGAAAACACAAATAATAAACAGACAGAAATCCGAAATTATAATTAAACTTTGCAGAATCCAGGCATTTTAGAAATTAAATGCATTTTAGCTAGTTTCTTTATAAAAATAATAAATTATTAGTTATTCTCCACAAAATAAGACAAACAAACCTACTTGAAATTGCTAACTGCTTGCATTCAGTACCCATAATAAAAGCTTTATTCAAACATTCCTAAAACCCTTTTTGTTACATTTTTTATAAAAGTTAAAATCTTTGTCAGGGAAATAAGAAGCCAAGTGTCCATAACACTGATAAAAGATGGGTGATAAAAGATAAGAGATAAAATACAAATCAAGCAGTTGTGTTGAGTGTGGAGAATTTCAAGGTTGGAAAACTCTATTGTCATACCATCATAATATAACAATAAACTGTAATTAGGTTCTTATTATCAGATTATCCCCCTTTATAAGAGTTACTGGTGATAAACATGGGGTCCTGAATAAAGGTGGGAATCTTATATCGAGGTCTGTTATTTGAGGTAAATAATACCAATTTGGGAGAATTAAACGACGCTCAGAGTATTAATTCTTTCAAATTTCGACGCTGTTGCAAATGAATGCACCGAATTGCGTGTGGGGTTAGTTAATTTTTGACACTTGCAATTATTCTCCTGTACTAACCTAACCAACCAATGTAGGGTTAGATTTAAACTGGCTATTATTAAGGATAAATAGGAATAAACACTTTCTTCAAAATGTAACTTAAGATTTGATCATCCATTAAAATTTTACTCGAGTGAAACATAACCTAACAAAGGTCTTTAATTCGAAATCTACTACAGTTTTATTTTACATTACTATTGTACTTGAAAAATACTTTACACAATAACAAAGTAACTAGAAACATTTTCAGAGATTTGTATCATACTAAACTATAGAAAATGAGTGGGTGATTTAGGAACCCATACTTATTAGCCAAAACATGTTTCCCCTTCTTTTTCCCCTGGTAACATTTGCTGACAAAAAAAGTTCAGGTTTTCTTCAGCTTTGGGACATTTGAATACTTAATTATGATGGTAATGGTAATTCAGACAATGTTTTGTTTAAATATAATTACAATATAATTAGCCTACTTAGCCTAGGTACTTAACCAGACGAAGACAATGATTTTTGGTTTAAAAAAATGCTTTAATCTTTGTATGCAGTAACATAAGTGTTATGTCCCTATGGACTTTTAACAAAAACTACATGTCAGACTAACATGTATGTAACAGCCAGTGTGGTCAGATGTTGCAGCTATTGCTTATTAGTTGACCTCTGAACTTTTTCCTTTCAATTGTCCCTATCTCATAGACAAATGGGATCAAAGAGATTAACAAGCTGGATTGTTAACCATATAATCCATGAAGCTCATTAAATTAACATCTCCCTATCTCATAATAGGGGACCAAGATGCTATCTGGATACAGTGTTACACTTCAAACTCATTAACTTTTAATCAGGACACCAAGTCAATTACAAGCACATGTGTGTTTTGGAATGGTCAAAGATCAAAGAGTTCCTGCAATAACAAGTGGAACATAAGTGATTATAATATAGCACCTTGGCTCACCCCATCTACAATACTGATAGAGATATAATGGTCATTAAACTACCATTATGTTATAGTAACATCATTGGATACAATATAGCACCTTCAGGTTCACCACATCCCCAATACTAATACTTATTATCAGATGTAATGGTCATTAATCTATACTCAGTTGCAAAAGAAACTGGACACTTTTAAACCCTATCAAGGCAAAAATAGTAAAACATACTACTGAGTACTTCCAGGATTGAAAACACATTTTTAATAGTTTTTCATACTTTAAATGTATAAAAAAAAAAAATTTTTTTGAAGAAATAAAAATTACCGGGGCAGCATAAAAAAACAGGGGTGGGAAGGGATGAGAATCTAGTTATTAATTTAATATGGCCTTATATGTATTTGTCACATAACTTTCTGTATGGGAGTGTTATGACATATTTTATCATATAATAGGTCTGGAGTGTTATGACATATTTTATCATATAATATTATGCTAGTATATCTTTATATATTTACATTAATTTTTAATTACTACTTCATTTCTTCATCTTTCATCAGTTTTTGCGCACAATAGGACCTATTTATGAGTCGACGTGCCGTAAAACCCCATTCATTCATTAGTATAATAAATATGCAAATGAAGGTCAAACCATCTGAATAATTAGATGGTGAGTGACTTTGTAGCTTTCTCAATGTGTTTGAAAACATTGAGGCAAAGGGAGATCACTTACAAAACACTGTGCGCTTAAAAGGACGATAATTCAATGACTCGTAAAGGCCTTACTTGCCAATTAAGTGAGATCTTAGAAAGATTCAAATAAACGTATATGAATACACGTATATGCGTGTGATGTAAAATTAGTTCGGTATCATGTATCAATCATGACCATTAATCAAAACCAATCATGATTGAAATTAAACACATTGTGTTTCTATGGAGATATGACTCCATAATAAGGACCCTGATGTAAAATGGTCACAAATAGTTCAATGGGGCATACATTTTTCATTGTGAGTGCTTCAACTGCTTTTTTTATTTATTTTACATTTGTGTTCTTTAAAAAGATTTTCACACATGATTTCATTATTGTCAAATTGTTCTATATTTCAGAGTACGGTATTGACACATTTCTGTGATATATACTACAACAGAATATTGACATTTTAACAATTACTTTATCTTCTTGTTATCATTCAACAAAATCCATAATAAAAAGACACTATCATGATATGTATGAAATATCAGGCTGCTCAATATATACAAGTTTATCAAAGATATCAACCATGCATTAAAAGCAATAGAAATACCCATTGAACAAACTTAATTGTCTATGCAGCCTAGATAATGTCAAATGTTTGTGCTGGAAATAGTTTCATTTTATAGTATTATATGATGCTTTAAAATCAACATTTCCCAGGATTTTCATGTAATAAAATCTGAAAGAAATCAATCCAGTCAAAAATGTTTGTTTTTATTCACTTTTTACTCCCAATATTCTCACAACTATTAGTTAAAATAAAATGGACGGAGACACTAGTTATTATCACCTAACAATAAAGAGTCTAAGAATTCATAAACGACTGTTTTATGAAACATACAGATCTGTTTTGACTGTGTGTCTGTAAGGTATTTCGGTGAGAAATCTTGTACCACTATCATCATACCATAATAAAACTGATCACGGTATTGTAATGCCACTGTAATGTCGTGTTATATTGAAATTTAAATTCCTGTGAAAATATAAATGTCCGAGGAATGGACAAGATAGTCAGAAAGATTTTCATCGGCTTAAACAAACAGTTTGGAACAATTTCTACAAAAAAAAATAATTTGTAATTGCTAAAATCAAATATCAGTGAAGTTTAAACATCTGAATGTCCATGTATTGCATATCATGTAGACACAAGCAAAGCTATAAAACTTGGTGACATCAAATTATAGAATATTTAATAAGGCCTCCAATTAAATTAATTGTACACCAAATTAGATGAAAGTCACACCCAGAGCTGAAATAAGGTGTTGCTAAGCTGGATGAATCATCTATGGAGAAATAAGGTGTTGCTAAGTTGGATGAATCATCTATGGAGAAATAAGGTGTTGCTAAGTTCGATGAATCAACTATGGGGATTGGCTGACCATTCAGATCCCTAAGCACATCAAAGGTGGATAATATAAGAACCCCAATTAAACTATTTTATACCTAATTAGATAACTTGAAAGTTGCCCTGGGGTCAAGATTTCAATTCTTCAAGGCTATTGTCCAGCAAACTTTGTTCTTTCAGAAAACACAAAACAAGACTTAATCTTATCTCTCAGTTTATTTATCAAGAAAGAAAAGGTGAAGTGTTCAAAAGCATAATTAACAATTCGGAGTCGGTACGGCTACTTGTAATTATGTCCGTAACAATGATAAAAGTGTGCCAGACATTGTACAAGACTTTTGGACCAATATCATTTTCTCCTTGATTTATTCGACATAAAGGTTTCAATTTCTGTATAGGAAATTGAATCATTTCAAGCCAATTTAACCATTCTCAGCATGAATGATAAAAAAAGTAGTCTGCCAACCTTTAAACAAAGCATCACTAAGTTTTAATAAAAAGAAAGTCATAAAAACGATTTTAGATGACCCTTTAATTACAGTTGTAATAATATGTTATTGTATTTATTTATAGATCGTATCTCATTTACATCATTTTTTTTTTTTTAAAGACTTTCAGAAAAAAAAAAAAAAAAAATACCAATGACTTGAAATTAGCCTCAAATCTCAAATGGAGCAAACATGAAAAAACATCAAACATTTTAATCTGAACCCTTGAGCCATAACCGTATTATATTTCCAACCAACTACCCAAATTGGCCATCGTTCCATGTGAAATCACTAATTCTATTGTCGACCATTGTGAAAAGTGCCAAATTACCATAGCCAGATAGAAATTTACATGATAAAAGTATGTTAGAGGACGTGGACAAAAGTCGTTGAGACTATTTGCCCCTAAGATTTACACCATATAGAGGTAACATCACACCTCAGACTGACCCAAAATTACACGTCCACAAAAGGTGTATTTGTGAAATTAACACCCTAATGCTGACCCCAGTTGGGAGAACCAGGGCAAAAGCATTGTGGGTCAATCACTCCATGCTGAGAAAATGTCAGTGTATAAAACAGGAAACTTACCTATGAGGAGGTTTATGTGCTGTAATACTGGCAATAGAACCAGCTTGATATAGCACATTAAAAATAGCAAAAAGGACAACATTCCAAATTCCGTTTATAGTAATTCCATTTATAAAATGGTTGTTAAAGGTTAATTGATACCATGCTGAGAACCTGGACACCTACCCAATGATGTGCCATAATCCTGGAAACAAAACCAGCTTGATAAAGCACATAAAACACACAAATAAGTACCTTAGGTAAAACAAATTTAAAGTGATTTTTAATAGTTAATATTTCCCCCTTAAAGCCACACAATGTTTATTTTTAAGCTTAAACACAGAAAAAAGGACGTAACTCCTCAAAATCTACTTTGACAGGAATGTGCACCTAAACAATATCAGCATCTTCACTTCATGTTTTAATGATCTATAGATCATTAAAACATGAAGTGAAGATGCTGACATGCCATACATTAAATAAGATCCAGATATGTTTAATTAAACAATATTTTGAATACAATGTGAGGGAAGTAGTACATGCACTACCAACAAGGTAAAAGGTTCGTGATTTTAATATAATCTACTAGTTTCGGCTAAACCATAGCCATCATCATGGTTTCTTAATTTCTATTTTGGATAAAATTATTTCCCTTTATGACAATCTGTCCCTTTAAGACTATATTAATTTAACCATATACATAATGGACTGTTCTTTCTTTGAATTAAGACCATTCCACTTATGTGACAAAGGTGTGTTGTGGGGAAAATGACTGATCAGCAGCCGGACATCAGGGTTTACAATGGACGCAAAGGGTATTATAGTCATGCTTAGTGGGTTAAGGGTTAAAGAGTGAGCTGCCTAAACAGAATACTGTATCTACCACAGCACCAAAGAACATGTCAAAGTGTTTTGCAAGTACATAATTTTTATATTCCTCAAATGAAGACAAATTCCCTATCAACTTTATCTAGAAACTAATCTAATGAATGTAAATGGATATTAAGCTGAAAGCATAGAGAACCCCTACTGTTTTAATTAGACATGTAACAAACTTTAAATGTTGCAAAATGCCCTTGAGACAAAATTAATACACTGGTTGTCTGTCAAATGAGTGCAGCAGCCTTTAGACCTCAGACTAGCAAATATTGTCTTGGTTCCACATGATTCATACAGAATGAATGAGACTTGATCAAAATGATAGTTCATGGAAACTTGAATGTGTGTTTTTGGCAATTGAATATTTTACAAGAGATGTTTGTAAAACATACATGCATGCCTCCAGCAACCACAATGTTTTTTACCAATTCAAGTGCCATAACTCCATGTGTTCGTGGAGCAATGATTGAACTTGACCTAGACATTGTGACCAAGTTTCATGATGACTTGATTATACATACTAGTACTTAAGTTACTGAAACCAACAATTTTCCTTTTATCAATTCAAGGGTCACAACGCCCGGTGTTTCTGTGGCAATCAGGCTGGTTATGGAACCTGACTGATTATAAACATTGCGAACAAGTTTCATGAGGACTTGCTAATAAATACTAAAATAGATGAGCAGAAATGATATTTTTCATTATTATTTTCCTTTTTTTACTATTGATTGGTTGAATTGGATTTTATAGTCGCACCAACAGCGTAGGTCATATGGCGACTTTCCAGCTTCCATTGGTGGAGGAAGACCCCAGGTGACCCTCCGGGCAATTTTCGTCCATGGGCGGGCACCTGGGTAGAACCACCGATGTTCCGCAAGCCAGCTGGATACCTTCCTCACATAAAGATTCCTAGGCCCCTGAGGGATCGAACCTACAGTGGTGAGGGGCAAGTGATTTCAAGTCAGAGACGGTAACCACTCGGCCACGGACGCCCCACCTTTTTTTACTAATTCAAGTCCCATAACATACTAGGGCAATCAGACTGGTCATCAAACTTGACCCAGACATTGTGGCCATTAGCAATGTGAACAAATTCCATGAAGACATGATTATAAATACTTTAGTTATTGTGTGGAAACTGCTAATTTGTTTTATTTTTTACCAATTCAAGGGCTACAACTCTGGAGTTTCTAAGGCAATCAGACTGGTTATTAAACTTCACCTAAACAATGTTATCATATGTACTGTGACCAAGTTTCATGAAGACTATAATGTATATACTTAAGTTATTGTGTGAAAACTACCTTTTTTTTTTTTTTTAATATATCAATTCAAGGGCTATAACTCCGGTTAAATCAGGCTGGTAATCAAACTTGACCTAGACACTGTGACCAAGTTTTATGAAGACTAGATTTTAAAAACCCAAATATTTTTAGGAAACCACCATTAAGCCTTACCAATTAAAGTGCCAGGACTCTCTCCAGGACTATCAAGAAATGTTCATATGATTTTTAAGCGTTAAATTTTTAAATTGATAATACTACAAAATGGGTGGCCATTCATCTTTAATGGTTCTTTTGGATTTATGCTATTCAACAAACTTTTAAATGAATCAAATAGAAAACAATCACACCTTTCAAGTACGCATACTACTCTAACCTAGCTGTCATTGCAGACCCAATTTTTTCTAAATTGAGCATTTCTTTACTATCGGTAATTGTATCTACGGTCACTTGACCAGTCGACTGACCAGTGACCACAATACCCTGCTTAAAGGAACTTATTGTGGGTAACCATAACAATGACAAAGTCCGCTTAAATTTAAATCCTACGAAGTTACTATTAAAGATCCTTGAGCGATTGTTATTTTAACAAATATATTGAGCCTTAACTCCATAGGTTTATCAAGTGTAAAGATGTCAAAACATTCAGTGAATTAGTATCAATTAAATGTCAAAATATCCAATAAACAAAAATAGGTACATATTATTTAAACCTGTAGAGCATAACCCCGTAAGTTTGAATCCCTCGTCCTGCAAAGGAATGACTGTTAATTGGGCTTTATCCTCTTCCCAACCCAGTTATTTATTTCAATTAACTGGCTGCCTTGGTAACCAAGCAGAACCAGGCAAAGTAGTAATTATAATTACCAAAACCACTGTATTTTGAGACTCACTGGCTACACGAATGAACATGTCAGCACAAAGTTTTGTTTTTATTCAAAGATTTTGGCTTATTTTGCTCTCAGACTTGGGCCAATCCTTCGATAAAATGTTTCAACAAGATGTTATAATGGGTGCTGCAGATAACTGAATCGTCAAGGAATATAACAAATTAGTGCAGAATTTGTGTACAGTGAAATTAGTGAAGAATGTGCGTAAAAAACTAAAGTCAGGATATATTTATTTTTACCTTAATGGAAATGACATAGATTATTTGTCAAGTATCGGTGTATAATAAATAGTACCGTAAAATGTGCATTTAATCACCAATGTACCCATTCATAAATTGAAACAAATGATTAAAAACATATGCTTGTGTTTACTTAAACAATACATATGTGCTATAAATAAACCATTTAGATCTGCACACTACATGTATGCTTAGCATCAAAATAGCGGATAGGCAAAAAAAAATCTTATTTACATATAGTGTTTTTTCAGCCTCCAAGCCAGGTGTTAGACACAGTTACCCCCTCTTAGTATCAATACTCGATCATGCGACTCTTGCATGGGGAATCTTATATATTTTATAATTGCTTCATAAGTTGATAATAATTACCCCTATTGATACCGGGAAGTATCTGTTATATATAATGGAACAATAATTGGTGGGTATTGATATCCACGACATTCTGACACGTGAATTGTTCTGTAATAGATAATGTAGGAAATCTTGAGCACTGTCATTGTCGGCAGCCTAATGTTGCATGATGGGAATCGAGTGGAAGTGATTGGGCGTGTAATTCAATAATCTATGTCTGTCGTTAACTGTCCCCTCAAAAAAGCTGTGGTTTTTAGTTTCAAGTGTCTTTGTGAATGAGAAATGGAGACTCAGGCAGCCTGGGGTGGACAGCGAGGATTTGGTAATGTGGCCATGATCTTTCTGTCTGGGGTGGATGGCGAGGATTTGGTGATACGGCCATGTCCATTCACGTAACCTAGAACACCAGCACGAAATGAATTGTCAAATTGTTAACTTTACTGCTTTAGTATCCTAGCTGCTTCAAGTAAATGAAGAGAGGATTTTGACAAAAGTAGCAGGCAATACAAAATATAAGGAGAAATAAAGCTTTGATTTTTGATATTGAACAGGGACATCCGTCTCCGACTTGAAATCACTTTCTCCTTACCGCTCTGGGTTTAATCCCTCATGGGCCTAGGAATCTTTACGTGAGTGGTTCTACCTAGGTGCCCGACAGTGCACTAAAACTGCCCCGGAGGGGCACCTCGCGTCTTCCTCCAGCAACGGAAGCTGGAAAGTCGCCATATTGACCCTAGCTGTTGGTGAGACTATAAACCCAATTCAATTGGTATTAAATAATTATATTCGTAATTTTGATAAAGCATCATCAGAATAAACTAGCCAATAAGTGAGCAGACATTTGACACACCTCTAAATTATGGTAGGTGATAGACTCGGTCTTTATCCTAGATGTTCAACCAAGTTTACTGTTAAAATTAATTAAGATATTTACAGTGTCATTATTTTAAAACCCTGCATTCTTTATGCAAATTTATATCTTGAATATTTTCATCTTTTTACTCTGCCAAACATTACTATTTTACTATAGAACCTAAGCGTAAAAACCGAGTAACACAAATTGTACCACCTAGTGAAAATAAGGTAAAATCTCGACATCTTGGCAATGGAAAATCATGAAAAGAAGAATAATGTCTGTCCACATGGTCCAATCATCACAAGCAAAACAAGTGGAACTTTTGTGCCCCAGCTACCGCAGAAGAGATGACCGTGAAATATGAAGTAATGATATGTTCCTTCAGGTAAACCGTGCTGTATTCTCATGAAAAAGAACTGAGATTTACGCAAATAATACCTCAGTAGGGGGATCTTAAAGGGACACTTGGCAATATCTTTTTTTAACAACTCAGCTGCGTCCCCATTAGTATTCCTACAGAACTTTTGTTCAATCATTAATATTTACTATTAGAATAGTTCAAAGCAAATTGTTTTTTACATATTATTAATTGTACCTATATTATATTGTACCAATATATAATTCTAACACCACTTGACAAAAATCCTGCAATTCGAATCAATGACGTTCAAACAGTGGTGACTCTTAAATAGTGCAGAGCCCGTCGCAAATCCAGTCGTGAAAATGTGTCCTCATTACATTTTATTTCAATGCGTTTGAGTAAAACTGTCAAAAACAATGAAACGCGTTAGAAACCTGTTAACAGGATTGATTTTGAGACGGTATTTCAATTGTTTAAAGGGACACTGTTCGTAAGTAAGCAGATATTGAGCATAACCAAATAACTGTCTGACTTTTATTCAGTGAAATGTATACATGAAAACATGAGCATAGACCCTAAGAAGTCTGTAGTAATACATTCGTGAGTTTGAAAAAAAGAAGCTTTAATTATTATTTGTAAATAAAGTGGGACCCACCATATTTACCTTTTCTGCGATCACTTGACTTCCATTAGCGCATTAGGTTTTCACCATAGTATGTATTGCGTTAAATTGTACACCCGGTTACCTCAGTCAGGAGCGATGTCGACATACTTCACGCTCACTGCATTATTACCATAATTCTTTTTGTACCGCGATTGAATTCCGTCAATCTTGCTTTTATTTAGTCAATATTCAATAATGTTTGGTGTGTAATCTTTGCGAACATAATTAGTGTGTTTTATAAGCTAAAAGTTACGGACATTGTCCATTTAACGGTCACATGCTTAACGGCTCCACTATCTCACTAGCATTTAACAAATTTTGCATGATAAACCGTCGCAAAATTCAAATTTTCAATACATTGAACCCTATATTAATCAACTGATAGAATAACAAAGACAACTAAATTGAATTGGGTTTAAGGCACATGAAAGGTTATATGGTGCCTAACAGGAAGGTACATGCCAGGCTCATCCTCCATTTACATACAGGTAAAATATGGAGAATGGGCCTAGAACCTTCTCACTAAGACTACTGAAATCTCAGTTTTTAATTTAATTATATGCAAACAATTTTAAAGTCAAAATTATACAGGATTAATAAATCGAGGTGCTAATTAATGCTTGATCTATAAAACTCAAGATTGCCACGTGTTCTTTTAAGTAAAACCAAATGAGTTACAAATAGACTCAACATGGATTTTAATTCTTTAGTACCCTAAAACAGAAACTTATCTGTTAAACATGTTAAAGGTAAAAAAAACAGCTGAGTAAATAAAACATTTGGGATGGACAGTGTTCAAGACTTCACTAAAACTTATTTTCAAACATATTCATATTTGCACTATTGGAAAAAAAAAAAACCAAAATGCACATCCGCATTTCGTTATAACTATTTCGTATCACTGGCCATAGTAAAAATATGTATATTAAGCTGAAATCAATTCAAAAACTCTTTAAAGTATCTACTTAACAAAATACCAAATCAGAAAAATTTCAAATTGAGCAAACAAGCACTTCACTGGATAGTATTTTAACAATTAGTTTAAAGATAATTAATTCACAATCAGGCTCCTATTGAACCACCGTTTCCAAATAAATATTTTCAAACTTTAAAATGAGAAATCATTCATTAATAAGCATTCTGACACTTCACTAGATTATATTAATGCTTTTAAAAAGTCATCTCCCACACCTGTGTATGAATGAATACAACTTAGATGCCATGGCTAAGTGAAAAGCAAGCATGTAGTTATGGCCTTACAGACCACTGCCAGTAACTGTGTCTGGTCTTACAGAGCACTGACAGTAACTGTGTCTGGTCTTACAGAGCACTGCCAGTAACTGTGTCTGGTCATACAGAGCACTGACAGTAACTGTGTCTGGTCCTACAGAGCACTTACAGTAACTGTGTCTGGTCTTACAGAGCACTGACAGTAACTGTGTCTGGTCCTACAGAGCACTGACAGTAACAGTGTCTGGTCTTACAGAGCACTGGCAGTAACTGTGTCTGGTCTTACAGAGCACTGACAGTAACTGTGTCTGGTCTTACAGAGCACTGACAGTAACTGTGTCTGGTCTTACAGAGCACTGACAGTAACTGTGTCTGGTCTTACAGAACACTGACAGTAACTGTGTCTGGTCCTACAGAACACTGACAGTAACTGTGTCTGGTCCTACAGAACACTGACAGTAACTGTGTCTGGTCCTACAGAACACTGATAGTAACTGTGTCTGGTCCTACAGAACACTGACAGTAACGGTGTCTGGTCCTACAGAACACTGAAGTAACTGTCTGGTCCTACAGAGCACTGACAGTAACTGTGTCTCATCTTACAGAGCACTGACAGTAACTGTGTCTGGTCCTACAGAGCACTGACAGTAACTGTGCCTGGTCTTACAGAACACCGACAGTAACTGTGTCTGGTCCTACAGAGCACTGACAGTAACTGTGTCTCATCTTACAGAGCACTGACAGTAACTGTGTCTGGTCTTACAGAGCACTGACAGTAACTGTGTCTGACATTACAGAGCACTGACAGTAACTGTGTCTGGCATTACAAAGCATTGACAGTAACTGTGTCTGGTCTTACAGAGCACTGACAGTAACTGTGTCTGGTCCTACAGAGCACTGACAGTAACTGTGTCTGGTCCTACAGAGCACTGACAGTAACTGTGTCTGGTCTTACAGAACACTGACAGTAACTGTGTCTGGTCCTACAGAGCACTGACAGTAACTGAATGAATGAATGAATGGTGTTTTACGGCACGTCGACACATAAATAGGTCATATTGTGCGCAAAAATTGATGAAAAATGAAGAATTAATTAAAAATTAATGTAAATATATAAAGATAAAATTATTAAAAAAAAAAGTCATGATAAGGTTAATATGAATTATGTATGTAAATCAACAAATGCCCGTCAACGGGTATATAAACAAGTAAATATATATAAGAACACATTATAATGATTTATATAGTCTGATCTCTTTTAGGAAATCTAAAACAAGATTAAAATCTACAGTATCAAATAACTCTTTCATAGTATTAACATTGTAGTACCTTTGACGCATAGGATCAAAGTCTACACATTCCAGCAATATGTGTTTGACCGTTCTGGTCTTACAGAGCACTGACAGTAACTGTGTCTGACATTACAGAGCACTGACAGTAACTGTATCTGGTCCTACAGAACACTGACAGTAACTGTGTCTGGTCATACAGAGCACTGACAGTAACTGTGTCTGGTCTTACAGAGCACTGACGGTAACTGTGTCTGACATTACAGAGCACTGACAGTAACTGTGGCTTGACATTAGAGCATTGACAGAAACTGTGTCTGGTCTTACAGAGCACCGACAGTAACTGTGTCTGATCCTACAGAGCACTGACAGTAACTGTGTCTGGTCCTACAGAGCACTGACAGTAACTGTGTCTGGTCCTACAGAACACTGACAGTAACTGTGTCTGGTCCTACAGAGCACTGACAGTAACTGTGTCTGGTCCTACAGAGCACTGACAGTAACTGTGTCTGGTCCTACAGAGCACTGACAGTCACTGTGTCTGGTCTTACAGCACTGACAGTAACTGTCTGAATTTACAGAGCACTGACAGTAACTGTGTCTGGTCTTACAGAGCACTGACAGTAACTGTGTCTGGCCTTACAGAGCACAGACAGTAACTGTGTCTGGCCTTACAGAGCACTGCCAGTAACTGTGTCTGGCCTTACATAGCACTGACAGTAACTGTGTCTGGTCCTACAGAACACTGACAGTAACTGTGTCTGGTCTAACAGAACACCGACAGTAACTGTGTCTGGTCCTACAGAGCACTGACAGTAACTGTGTCTCATCTTACAGAGCACTGACAGTAACTGTGTCTGGTCTTACAGAGCATTGACAGTAACTGTGTCTGACATTACAGAGCACAGACAGTAACTGTGTCTGACATTACAGAGCATTGACAGTAACTGTGTCTGGTCTTACAGAGCACTGACAGTAACTGTGTCTGGTCCTACAGAGCACTGACAGTAACTGTGTCTGGTCCTACAGAACACTGACAGTAACTGTGTCTGGTCCTACAGAGCACTGACAGTCACTGTGTCTGGTCCTACAGAGCACTGACAGTAACTGTGTCTGGTCCTACAGAGCACTTACAGTCACTGTGTCTGGTCTTACAGAGCACTGACATTAACTGTGTCTGACCATAGAGAGAACTGGCAGTAACTGTCTAGTCTTACAGAGCACTGACAGTAACTGTGGCTGGTCTTACAATACACTGGCAGTAAATGGTCGGGTCTTACATAGCACTGACAGTAACTGTGTCTAACCATAACGAGCACTGACAGTAACTGTGTTGGTCTTACAGAGCACAGACAGTAACTGTGTCTGACATTACAGAGCACTGACATTAACAGTGTCTGACATTACAGAGCATTGACAGTAACTGTGTCTGGTCTTACAGAGCACTGGCAGTAACTGTGTCTGGTCCTACAGAGCACTGACAGTAACTGTGTCTGGTCTTACAGAGCACTGACAGTAACTGTGTCCAGTCTTATAGAGCACTGACAGTAACTGTGTCTGGCCTTATAGAGCATTGACAGTAACTTGACTGTCCTAACAGAGAACTGACAGTAACTGTGTCTGGCCTTATAGGGCATTTACAGTAACTTTCTCTGACAATACAGAGCACTGACAGTAATGTGTCTGGCCTTACAGAGCATTCACAGTAACTGTGTCTAGCCTTACAAAGCATTGACAGTTACTTGACTCTCCCAACAGAGAACTGACAGTAATTTGTGTCTGACCTTACAGAGCATTGACATTAACTGTCTCTGACCTTACAGAGCATTGACAGTAACTGTGTCTGACCTTTCAGAGAATTGATAGTAACTGTGTCTGACCTTACAGAGCATTGACAGTAACTGTCTCTGACCTTACAGAGCATTGACAGTAACTGTGTCTGACCTTTCAGAGAATTGATAGTAACTGTGTCTGACCTTACAGAGCATTGACAGTAACTGTCTCTGACCTTACAGAGCATGGACAGTAACTGTGTCAGACCTAACAGAGCATTGACAGTAACTGTGTCCTACCTTACAGAGCACTGACAGGAACTGTGTCTGGCCTTACAGAGCATTGACAGTAATCATGTCTAGCCTTACAGAGTATTGACAGTAACTTTGTCAGGCCTTACAGTGCATTGACAGTAATTGTGATTGACATTACACAGCATTGACAGTAACTGAGTCTGGCCTTCCAGAGCATTGACAGTAACTGTGTCTAGCCTTCCAGAGCATTGACAGTAACTGTGTCTAGCCTTACAGAGCATTGACAGTAACTGTGTCTAGCCTTACAGAGCATTGACAGTAACTGTGTCTGGCCTTATAGAGCATTGACAGTAAATGTGTCTGGTCTTACAGAGCATTGACAGTAATTGTGTCTAGCTTTACAGAGCATTGACAGTAACTGTGTCTGGCCTTACAGAGCATTGGCAGTAAATGTGTCTGGCCTTACAGGGCATTGACAGTAACTGCTGTCTTTCCTACAGAGCACTGACAGTAACCATATCTGACCTTACAGAGCACTGACAGTAACTGTTGTCTGGCCTTACAGAGCATTGACAGTAACTGTATCTGGCCTTACACAGCACTGACAGTAACTGTTGTCTGGCCTTACAGAGCATTGACAGAAACTGTGTCAGGCCTTACATAGCATTGACAGTAACTGTGTCAGGCCTTACATAGCATTGACAGTAACTGTGTCTGTCCTTACAGAGCACTGACAGTAACTGTGTCTGGCCTTACAGAGCATTGACAGTAACTGTGTCTGACCTTACATAGCATTGACAGTAACTGTGTCTGGTATTACAGAGCATTGACAGTAACTGTGTCTGACCTTACACAGCACTGACAGTAACTGTGTCTGACCTTACATAGCATGGACATTAACTGTGTCAAGCCTTACATAGCATTGACAGTAACTGTGTCTGACCTTACAGAGCATTGACAGTAACTGTGTCAGGCCTTAAAGAGCATTGACAGTAACTGTGTCTGGCCTTACAGAGCATTGACAGTAACTGTGTCTGGCCTTACAGAGCATTCACAGTTACAGTGTCTGGCCTTACAGAATCATCCCTTATTTTTAATAGTTTTATCTTTATATATTTACACTAATGTTAAATTAACAGTGTCTGGCCTTACAGAGCATTGACAGTAACTGTTGTCTGGCCTAAAGAGCACTGACAGTAACCATGTCTGGCCATACATAGCATTTGACAGTAACTGTTGTTTGGCCTAAAGAGCACTGACAGTAACCATGTCTGGCCTTACAGAGCATTGACAGTAACTGTGTCTGGCCTTACAGAGCACTGAGAGTAACTGTGTCTGACCTTACACAGCATTGACAGTAACTGTGTCTGAACTTACATAGCACTGACAGTAACTGTGTCAGACCTTACATAGCATTGACGGTAACTGTGTCAAGCCTTAAAGAGCATTGATAGTAACTGTGTCTGGCTTACACAGCATTGACAGTAACTGTGTCTGGCTTTACAAAGCATTGACAGTAACTTTGTCTGGCCTTACAGAGCACTGACATATATTGTGGTTGACCTTACAGAGCACAGACAGTCACTGTGTCTGGTCTTACAGAGAATTGACAGTAAATGTGTCTGACCTTACAGAGCACAGACAGTAACTGTGTCTAGCCTTACAGAGCATTGACAGTAAATGTGTCTGGTCTTACAGAGCATTGACAGTAACTGTGTCTGACTTACACAGCATTGACAGTAAACTGTGTCTGGCCTTACAGAGCATTGACAGTAACTGTGTCTGGTCTTACAGAGCATTCACAGGAACAGTATATGGCCTTACAGAGCATTGACAGTAACTATGTATAGCCTCACAGCGCATTGACAGTAACTGTGTCTGGCCTTACAAAGCACTGACAGTAACTGTGTCTGGCTTTCAGAGCATTGACAGCAACTGTGTCTGGCCTTACAGAGCACTGACAGTAACTGTGTCTGGCCTTACAGAGCATTGACAGTAACTGTGTCTGGCTTACACAGCATTGACAGTTACTGTGTCTGGCCTTACAGAGCATTGACAGTAACTGTGTCTGGTCTTACAGATCATTGACAGGAACAGTATCTGGCCTTACAGAGCATTGACAATAACTGTGTCTAGCCTTACAGAGCATTGACAGCAACTGTGTCTGGCCTTACAGAGCATTGACAGTAACTGTGTCTGGCCTTACAGAGCATTGACAGTAACTGTGTCTAGCCTTACAGAGCATTGACAGTAAATGTGTCTGGTCCTACAGAGCATTGACAGTAACTGTGTCTGGCCTTAAACAGCATTGACAGTAATCATGTCTAGCCTTACAGAGTATTGACAGTAACTTTGTCAGGCTTTACAGTGCATTGACAGTAATTGTGATTGACATTACACAGCATTGACAGTAACTGTGTCTGGCCTTACAGAGCATGGACAGTAACTGTGTCTGGACTTACATATCATGGACTGACCTTATAGAGCATTGACAGTAACGTGTCTGGCCTTACAGAGCACTGTCAGTAACTGTGTCTGGCCTTACAGAGCATTGACAGTAACTGAGTCTGGCCTTACAGAGCATTGACAGTAAATGTGTCTGGTCTTACAGGGCATTGACAGTAACTGTGTCTGGCCTTACAGAGCATTGACAGTAAATGTGTCTGGCCTTACAGGGCATTGACAGTAACTGCTGTCTTGCCTACAGAGCACTGACAGTAACCATATCTGACCTTATAGAGCACTGACAGTTACTGTTGTCTGGCCTTACAGATCATTGACAGTAACTGTGTCTGGCCTTACAGAGCATTGACAGTAACTGTGTCTGACCTTACACAGCACTGACAGTAACTGTGTCTGACCTTACATAACATGGACAGTGACTGTGTCAGGCCTTACATAGCATTGACAGTAACTGTGTCTGACCTTACAGAGCATGGACAGTAACTGTGTCTGGCTTAGACAGCTTTGACAGTAACTGTGTCTGGCCTTACAGAGCATTGACAGTAACTGTCTGGCCTTACAGAGCATTGACAGTAACTGTGTCTGACTTACACAGCATTGACAGTAACTGTGTCTGGCCTTACAGAGCATTGACAGTAACTGTGTCTGGTCTTACAGAGCATTCACAGGAACAGTATCTGGCCTTACAGAGCATTGACAGTAACTATGTCTAGCCTCACAGTGCATTGACAGTAACTGTGTCTGGCCTTACAAAGCACTGACAGTAACTGTGTCTGGCTTTCAGAGCATTGACAGCAACTGTGTCTGGCCTTACAGAGCATTGACAGTAACTGTGTCTGGCCTTACAGAGCATTGACAGTAACTGTGTCTGGCTTACACAGCATTGACAGTTACTGTGTCTGGCCTTACAGAGCATTGACAGTAACTGTGTCTGGTCTTACAGATCATTGACAGGAACAGTATCTGGCCTTACAGAGCATTGACAATAACTGTGTCTAGCCTTACAGAGCATTGACAGTAACTGTGTCTGGCCTTACAGAGCATTGACAGTAACTGTGTCTGGCCTTACAGAGCATTGACAGTAACTGTGTCTAGCCTTACAGAGCATTGACAGTAAATGTGTCTGGTCCTACAGAGCATTGACAGTAACTGTGTCTGGCCTTACACAGCATTGACAGTAATCATGTCTAGCCTTACAGAGTATTGACAGTAACTTTGTCAGGCTTTACAGTGCATTGACAGTAATTGTGATTGACATTACACAGCATTGACAGTAACTGTGTCTGGCCTTACAGAGCATGGACAGTAACTGTGTCTGGACTTACATATCATGGACTGACCTTATAGAGCATTGACAGTAATGTGTCTGGCCTTACAGAGCACTGTCAGTAACTGTGTCTGGCCTTACAGAGCATTGACAGTAACTGAGTCTGGCCTTACAGAGCATTGACAGTAAATGTGTCTGGTCTTACAGGGCATTGACAGTAACTGTGTCTGGCCTTACAGAGCATTGACAGTAAATGTGTCTGGCCTTACAGGGCATTGACAGTAAATGCTGTCTTGCCTACAGAGCACTGACAGTAACCATATCTGACCTTATAGAGCACTGACAGTTACTGTTGTCTGGCCTTACAGATCATTGACAGTAACTGTGTCAGGCCTTACAGAGCACTGACAGTAACTGTGTATGGCCTTACAGAGCATTGACAGTAACTGTGTCTGGCCTTACAGAGCATTGACAGTAACTGTGTCTGACCTTACACAGCACTGACAGTAACTGTGTCTGACCTTACATAACATGGACAGTGACTGTGTCAGGCCCTACATAGCATTGACAGTAACTGTGTCTGACCTTACAGAGCATGGACAGTAACTGTGTCTGGCTTAGACAGCTTTGACAGTAACTGTGTCTGGCCTTACAGAGCATTGACAGTAACTGTCTGGCCTTACAGAGCATTGACAGTAACTGTGTCTGGCTTACACAGCATTGACAGTAACTGTGTCTGGCCTTACAGAGCATTGACAGTAACTGTGTGTGGTCTTACAGATCATTGACAGGAACAGTATCTGGCCTTACAGAGCATTGACAATAACTGTGTCTAGCCTTACAGAGCATTGACAGCAACTGTGTCTGGCCTTACAGAGCATTGACAGTAACTGTGTCTGGCTTACACAGCATTGACAGTAACTGTGTCTGGCCTTACAGAGCATTGACAGTAACTGTGTCTAGCCTTACAGAGCATTGACAGTAAATGTGTCTGGTCTTACAGAGCATTGACAGTAACTGTGTCTGGCCTTACACAGTATTGACAGTAATCATGTCTAGCCTTACATAGTATTGACAGTAACTTTGTCAGGCTTTACAGTGCATTGACAGTAATTGTGATTGACATTACACAGCATTGACAGTAACTGTGTCTGGCCTTACAGAGCATGGACAGTAACTGTGTCTGGACTTACATATCATGGACTGACCTTATAGAGCATTGACAGTAACGTGTCTGGCCTTACAGAGCACTGTCAGTAACTGTGTCTGGCCTTACAGAGCATTGACAGTAACTGAGTCTGGCCTTACAGAGCATTGACAGTAAATGTGTCTGGTCTTACAGGGCATTGACAGTAACTGTGTCTGGCCTTACAGAGCATTGACAGTAAATGTGTCTGGCCTTACAGGGCATTGACAGTAACTGCTGTCTTGCCTACAGAGCACTGACAGTAACCATATCTGACCTTATAGAGCACTGACAGTTACTGTTGTCTGGCCTTACAGATCATTGACAGTAACTGTGTCTGGCCTTACAGAGCATTGACAGTAACTGTGTCTGACCTTACACAGCACTGACAGTAACTGTGTCTGACCTTACATAACATGGACAGTGACTGTGTCAGGCCTTACATAGCATTGACAGTAACTGTGTCTGACCTTACAGAGCATGGACAGTAACTGTGTCTGGCTTAGACAGCTTTGACAGTAACTGTGTCTGGCCTTACAGAGCATTGACAGTAACTGTCTGGCCTTACAGAGCATTGACAGTAACTGTGTCTGACTTACACAGCATTGACAGTAACTGTGTCTGGCCTTACAGAGCATTGACAGTAACTGTGTCTGGTCTTACAGAGCATTCACAGGAACAGTATCTGGCCTTACAGAGCATTGACAGTAACTATGTCTAGCCTCACAGTGCATTGACAGTAACTGTGTCTGGCCTTACAAAGCACTGACAGTAACTGTGTCTGGCTTTCAGAGCATTGACAGCAACTGTGTCTGGCCTTACAGAGCATTGACAGTAACTGTGTCTGGCCTTACAGAGCATTGACAGTAACTGTGTCTGGCTTACACAGCATTGACAGTTACTGTGTCTGGCCTTACAGAGCATTGACAGTAACTGTGTCTGGTCTTACAGATCATTGACAGGAACAGTATCTGGCCTTACAGAGCATTGACAATAACTGTGTCTAGCCTTACAGAGCATTGACAGTAACTGTGTCTGGCCTTACAGAGCATTGACAGTAACTGTGTCTGGCCTTACAGAGCATTGACAGTAACTGTGTCTAGCCTTACAGAGCATTGACAGTAAATGTGTCTGGTCCTACAGAGCATTGACAGTAACTGTGTCTGGCCTTACACAGCATTGACAGTAATCATGTCTAGCCTTACAGAGTATTGACAGTAACTTTGTCAGGCTTTACAGTGCATTGACAGTAATTGTGATTGACATTACACAGCATTGACAGTAACTGTGTCTGGCCTTACAGAGCATGGACAGTAACTGTGTCTGGACTTACATATCATGGACTGACCTTATAGAGCATTGACAGTAATGTGTCTGGCCTTACAGAGCACTGTCAGTAACTGTGTCTGGCCTTACAGAGCATTGACAGTAACTGAGTCTGGCCTTACAGAGCATTGACAGTAAATGTGTCTGGTCTTACAGGGCATTGACAGTAACTGTGTCTGGCCTTACAGAGCATTGACAGTAAATGTGTCTGGCCTTACAGGGCATTGACAGTAAATGCTGTCTTGCCTACAGAGCACTGACAGTAACCATATCTGACCTTATAGAGCACTGACAGTTACTGTTGTCTGGCCTTACAGATCATTGACAGTAACTGTGTCAGGCCTTACAGAGCACTGACAGTAACTGTGTATGGCCTTACAGAGCATTGACAGTAACTGTGTCTGGCCTTACAGAGCATTGACAGTAACTGTGTCTGACCTTACACAGCACTGACAGTAACTGTGTCTGACCTTACATAACATGGACAGTGACTGTGTCAGGCCCTACATAGCATTGACAGTAACTGTGTCTGACCTTACAGAGCATGGACAGTAACTGTGTCTGGCTTAGACAGCTTTGACAGTAACTGTGTCTGGCCTTACAGAGCATTGACAGTAACTGTCTGGCCTTACAGAGCATTGACAGTAACTGTGTCTGGCTTACACAGCATTGACAGTAACTGTGTCTGGCCTTACAGAGCATTGACAGTAACTGTGTGTGGTCTTACAGATCATTGACAGGAACAGTATCTGGCCTTACAGAGCATTGACAATAACTGTGTCTAGCCTTACAGAGCATTGACAGCAACTGTGTCTGGCCTTACAGAGCATTGACAGTAACTGTGTCTGGCTTACACAGCATTGACAGTAACTGTGTCTGGCCTTACAGAGCATTGACAGTAACTGTGTCTAGCCTTACAGAGCATTGACAGTAAATGTGTCTGGTCTTACAGAGCATTGACAGTAACTGTGTCTGGCCTTACACAGTATTGACAGTAATCATGTCTAGCCTTACATAGTATTGACAGTAACTTTGTCAGGCTTTACAGTGCATTGACAGTAATTGTGATTGACATTACACAGCATTGACAGTAACTGTGTCTGGCCTTACAGAGCATGGACAGTAACTGTGTCTGGACTTACATATCATGGACTGACCTTATAGAGCATTGACAGTAACGTGTCTGGCCTTACAGAGCACTGACAGTAACTGTGTCTGGCCTTACAGAGCATTAACAGTAACTGAGTCTGGCCTTACAGAGCATTGACAGTAAATGTGTCTGGTCTTACAGGGCATTGACAGTAACTGTGTCTGGCCTTACAAAGCATTGACAGTAAATGTGTCTGGCCTTACACAGCACTGACAGTAACTGTGTCTGACCTTACATAACATGGACAGTGACTGTGTCAGGCCTTACATAGCATTGACAGTAACTGTGTCTGACCTTACAGAGCATGGACAGTAACTGTCAGGCCTTACAGAACATTGACAGTAACTATGTCTGGCCTTACAGAGCATTGACAGTAACTGTCTCTGGCCTTACAAAGCATTGACAGTAACTGTGTCTGACCTTACAGGCCACTGACAGTAACTGTTTTTTGGCCTTACAGAGCACAGATAGTAAGCATGTCTGGCCTTACAAAGCATTCACAGTAACATTGTCTGGCCTTACAGAGAACTGACAGAAACTGTCTCTGACCTTACAGAATCATCCCTTATTTTTAATAGTTTTATCTTTATATATTTACACTAATGTTTAATTAACAGTGTCTGGCCTTACAAAGCATTGACAGTAACTGTGTCTGGTCTTACAGAGCATTCACAGGAACAGTATCTGGCCTTACAGAGCATTGACAGTAACTATGTCTAGCCTTACAGAGCATGGACAGTAACTGTGTCTGGCCTTACAGAGCATTGACAGTAACTGTGTCTGGCTTACACAGCTTTGACAGTAACTGTGTCTGGCTTACACAGCATTGACAGTAACTGTGTCTGGCTTACACAGCATTGACAGTAACTGTGTCTTGCCTTACAGAGCATTGACAGTAACTGTGTCTGGTCTTACAGAGCATTGACAGGAACAGTATCTGGCCTTACAGAGCATTGACAGTAACTGTGTCTAGCCTTACAGAGCACTGACAGCAACTGTGTCTGGCCTTACAGAGCATTGACAGTAACTGTGTCTGGCTTACACAGCACTGACAGTAACTGTGTCTGGCCCTACAGAGCATTGACAGTAACTGTGTCTGGTCTTACAGAGCATTGACAGTAACAGTATCTGGCCTTACAGAGCATTGACAGTAACTGTTTCTGGCCTTACAGAGCATTGACAGTAACTGTGTCTGGTCTAACAGAGCATTGACAGGAACAGTATATGGCCTTACAGAGCATTGACAGTAGCTGTGTCTAGCCTTACAGAGCATTGACAGCAACTGTGTCTGGCCTTACAGAGTATTGACAGTAACTGTGTCTGGCTTACAGAGCATTGACAGTAACTGTGTCTGGCCTTACAGAGCACTGACTGTAACTGTGTCTAGCCTTACACAGCATTGGCAGTAAATGTGTCTGGTCTTACAGAACATTGACAGTAACTGTGTCTGGCATACACAGCATTGACAGTAACTGTGTCTGGCCTTACAGAGCATTGCCAGTAACTGTGTCTGGTCTTACAGAGCATTGACAGGAACAGTATCTGGCCTTACAGAGCATTGACAGTAACTGTGTCTGGCCTTACAGAGCATTGACAGTAACTGTGTCTAGCCTTACAGAGCATTAACAGTAAATGTGTCTGGTCTTACAGAGTATTGACAGTAACTTTGTCTGGCTTAAGCAGCATTGACAGTAACTGTGTCTGGCCTTATAGAACATTGACAGTAACTGTTTCTGGTCTTACAGAGCATTGACAGTAATTGTGTCTGGCCGTACAGAACACTGACAGTAACTCTGTCTGGCCTTACAGAGCATCAACAGAAACATTTGTCTGGCCTTGACAATAACAGTGTCTTGCCTCATAGAGCATGGACAGTAACTGTGTCTGGCTTTACAGAGCACTGATAGTAACTGTGTCTGACCTTACAGAGCATTGACAGTAACTGTGTCTGGTCTTACAGAGCATTGACAGTAATTGTGTTTGGCCTTACAGAACACTGACAGTAACTGTGTCTGGCCTTACAGAGCATCAACAGGAACATTTGTCTGGCCTTACAGGGCATTGACAATAACTGTGTCTAGCCTCACAGAGCATGGACAGTAACTGTGTCTGGCTTTACAGAGCACTGATAGTAACTGTGTCTGACCTTACAGAGCATTGACAGTAACTGTGTCAGGTCTTATATAGCATGGACAGTAATTGTGTCTGGACTTACATACCATTGACTGACCTTATACAGCATTGACAGTAACCGTGTTTGGCCTTACAAAGCATTGACAGTAACAGTGTCTGGCCTTAGAGTGCATGGACAGTTACTGTGACTGGCTGTACAGAGTATTGCCAGTAACTGTAACTGGCATTTTTGTTTGTTTAAATGGTGTTGTATGTCATTTTTAGCCCACGTTAAGCCATATATGACGGTCAATTTGTCTGTGGTAAAGACCACTCCATTTTTCCTGGATAGAATCAGTACCGTATACCTACTGTCGCATCCGTAAGCTCAACGCATTTGTACTTGTCAAGTCCAGCTCCCGGTGGGATTCGAACTCGCAGCGGTGAGAGCCTAGAAAGTTTAGCGCAGCATCTTTACTATCCAGGCCACAGAAGCACTCCCAGGTGAATATAAATAGAACATGTCACTGAAATAGTATATCACCAGTGATGTCACAATGAATTCTGTGCACAAATGCAGATCTAGCAACTAGTGAAGTGTGTGTGTGTGTGTGTGTGTGTGTGTGTGTGTGTGTGTGTGTGTGTGTGTGTGTGTGTGTGTGTGTGTGATTAACTAGCCAGAATATCGGAATCCGAAAATGATTATCATGCCACTTTGCGGGGCAATATTTGTGAGAAACAGTTGTAGATAACAAGGTATAATCCAGCAATAAAACTGTTCAAATAATTATAAATGAGGTTACCTGTGCCTTGTATAGGTATGACACGAATTCATAACACTGCCAGCAATCCACAAATTACACCAAGTCAGTTAGAGAAGAGAAAAACTTCTGAAAATAAATGTTTATTTTTCATTTGTTAAGCTTGCAAATACATCATGACATCACAATTATCTATAGATTGTGAAAATAATTAATATTTTCAACAATTCTCTATTTTGAAACAATAACTTATGCTGGGATGGTTAACTTAATTAATTTATGTCCAGTAAACAACTTCATATATACCTTGTAATATTTTAATTGCCAGCTACAAGTAACTGTATGATTATTGAAATGAAGTACATGTATAATGACCTGTAATATAATGGAAATGATTGGCAGACTTAATTGGCTGACAATTGCAATATCCAACTGAGATGTGAAGAGTCTGCATTGGAAGATACACAATGGTAGCAGAGAAAACTAATTAACAAGTTGCAGAGATTGTCTTATATGCAATTTTCCTTTGTTTCAATTCACACCTTTTTATTCTGCAATAGTAGACCATCTTCAAAAAATGTATGATGACAGCTATAGATACAAATGTTGGACAAGTACACGTTAACTAGCCATTGTGGCTAGATACCCATATAATGTACACTGCAAACATCATTGAACCAGTTATGACATGAAACTTATCAGGACAGACAAGACAATGCATGTCTATAAATTACAAAAGTTGACAACTACAGACCAATGGTAATACTTCTACACCTGTAATAACCCTCGGGGTTATGTGTACAATTATTTAATGTGGCCATGACCACTAATTATTTTGACTCTTGAAAGATAATTGAGTAATAACGATAACAACATCATTTACGTACTTGTTGACGTAAACCGTGCATTAGCAGAAACTGCACAAACCGACTTCGAGTCCAAAATCCTCTGAAAAATATATGTTATTATAATATGTATTGTTGCATAAAACGTGCATGTAAAATTGTGCTTTTAAAGGCACCAAAATTTTACTTACACATGGAACACCAGTCCTAATACATGAAGTAAAAACAAATTATATCAATCTCTGTTCTGGGAAAATATGAGAGTCAGTATTCCATGGGTCTGATTTCTGGTGGGTTTACATCATGGACTTTTCAAACGCATTCTTGCAGTACCACGTCCGGCCTGGCCGGAAGAAGATACTGTTGGTGAATGTACGCCATCCTTTGGAGTATATGTGCAGGAATGACTATATCCTATGCATAATAAATATCTCTCGAACTATTATTTTAATCTGCATTTACGTTCCTTAACCTAAAATCTCGGTGGTTCCCAAGTCCCCAATTAGAAGTAAAGAAAGAAAGAAAAAGAAATAACGAGGATTGACAGCACTCACTGTCAAGTTGAACAGGTTCAGGTATAACTAGTCTACAAACTCACTATAAAACAAATGATCAATCAAGTATTATACTTAACAAGTATTTTTTTTATATTTTACTCAATCAAACAAAGGTTTAAATACCTTCTGTAAGGTTTAAATACATTCTGTTTCTCTTCGTGGTTGCTTGAAACTATTCTGTTTATGCGGTTGTTATGTGTTTACACAAAAGCGATTTAAAATCAAGCATATAGCATGTTATGCATTTCCGTTTGTAACTTCTCTTTATTCTGTGATTTTGAACGACTCAGAGGGGTACTTAACACAATACACGGCGGTTTTATCGTTATCAAATAAGGAGCAGATGTTCGTGTACATGTAGTGTTTTGACAGATAGAGTAATAGCGAGATCGGTGTCGCGTGACCGGTTTACACATGAAAGTCTTTGTTTGCATTAAACGTGATTTGGTCTTGCAATTTAATAAACGAAATGAAACCTTACCTTGCAATGTTCTCAATGTGTTGTTTTATGCTATAGTGATTCTTGCATGTGGAAATATTGCATAGTTTCCTGAGTAATTAGCTAAAATATTTCCAATTAATAAAGCGACGTTGTAAACAAACCGAACGGATATTGAACAGCGCGCGCAGATGACGTCACGGTAGCGACATCTAGCGGGAGGCTTTATTGGAAACACCTGCTGCTACATTGGGAAGATAACTGATGCTAGCTTATCATATAAGTTATATGGAAGCATTATATTAGGCCACAGACATATTAATAAATTTGTTATTAGGTCTGTGATTAGGCCTATGACTTACTGCCAGATTTGATGCAAAATAAACAAAGTTCGAATTAAAATATAATGGAAATAGCGATGAACTATTAGTTTCACTGAGATGTTCACCAATTCTTGTCATGATACTTGTTCATGAAGAATATCTTGAAGCAATTAAGTCTCTGAAAATACATAGATTTAGATATTTTTAACGAAACTGTTTTAAAATCTAGGATGTTTTTTTACGCTTAAAAATTTAAAAGGTTATTGTTTGCTAAAGGAACACTATTTTTTGGAGGTTTATGCGGTAACAGGGAGAACAGAAATCGTAACTCAGCAAAAAAAAAAAGAAAAAAAGTGAAACGCTTAAAGGGAAACACGGCAAAATTAAAAGGAAGTTTGGAATTTTTTATTTTCTAAATGCCATTAGGCCAGATTGTCCCATGAGGCAACATATTTACTATACAAACATAGAGTCACATGACTAATGATCAATACATACATTCATCAAAATACAAATAATGAAATCCCACAGGGATTTGTGTCTATTAAAACATATTGTTTGTAACACTATTAAATAATATTCCTGGGAGAATAAACCCACAGTAAATTAGTTATAGGTGATGTTGTTATTGGCAGGTTTTCACAGTTTGATTTTATTAATACATTTTGACATTAAATCTGATTGCACATATTCAAACAAAATGTAATACAATTGGAGTTTCATACTGTTTATGTTGTTCTGCCATAGAAATTAGAAATTAGACATTTGTAACAAAAAATAAAGAAAAAAATAAAAGATTTTTTTTTAAAGGGAGTACATCAGACAGTATATGTACTCGAGGGTCTTAACAAATACGTCATAAATAGTGATAATGATATTGATAATTGTTTGCAGGACTTATCTAAAACTATTGATGATGTTTATTCACCATTGTTTAAAAGTTGTTAAAATAACTGTGCAGAATGTAAATATGTATTTAATCAGAAACCAAATAATTTTAGAAATGACAGAAATGAAATAACAAGAAAACAAATGGTACATGCTAGAACAAAATATAAAGAAGCTATACGTAAAGCAAAATTTGAATACAAACAAAACGAAACACAGAAACTTAAAAAAGAATATGTTAAAAGGTCGTTGTGGTTTAAAAACGGGTAAAATTGAACTTAGAATATACACAAACCAATTAACAATACTGATGACAGATTTTTTACACCAGATGATGATGTCATAATGTTTAATGATAGATATGTTAATGACGAGTTTGCAGTTATGTTCTCGGAGTTAATGAACTATCCGATAATGAATTAGAAATGGCTGTTAAACAACTTAAAATTGGTAAAAGTGGGGGACCAGACCTGTATGTTAATGACTTTTTTAAGAATGAAATACGCCAATTAGGTCCTACTTTAAAATGTTTTACAAGGTATTAAATTCAGGTTACTTTCCAAAAATATGGTCTTCAGGATTTGTGATCCCACTTCATAAAAAATGTAGTGTAAATAATGTCGAGAATTATAGAGGCATTACACTTTTAAGTGCGTTAGGGAAACTGTTTACTCGAATACGTAAAGGGAATGTAGCGACACAGCCAAACAAGCTCTGTTATTGAGAGTTCTGAAAGCCTGGGGAAAAGGTGAAAGAATTATCAAAATCGGATGATATACAAAAAAGATATGACCATTTGAAGGTTGTTCTAAATCGAATATGGGAGCCGCCATTTTTAGAACTATGACATCATAGTTCCATATTACCATATATGGAATATTGATAATTATCATTTAAAACGAAGAAAATTACTGCAAATGACTGATTTTTTTACTGGTCTATAAAGCATTATTGCCATTAAGTATTACATATTTTTCATACAGTTGCTGTCATTTTTTCTCTATAAATTTGTAACTTTTCATATTTATAAATATTCCATATATGGTCATTTAAAACCGTGATGTCAGAGCTCTCAAAATGGCCGCTTCCATATCCGTTTCAACAGACATATCTTCTTTGTTTATCATCCGATTTTGATCATTCTTTCACCCTTATTCAAGTATTTCAGAACTCTCAGTAATAAAGATGGTTTGGCTGTGTCGCTAATCCCATTAACAACAGGTTAAATAGTTGGGCAGAAAAAGTCATTAATTAACAAGGTTGTAAGCTCGGGTGTAACATTGTTTTGTGCTTTCGTAGATTTTAAAAAAGCGTTTGATTATGTTGTAAGAGATACTCTTTGGTCAAAGCTTATTAAACTTGGTATACGTGGTAAAATATTGAATATTATAAAATCCATGTATAATGATATAAAATCACAAATCAAACTAAATAGTACGATTGGAAATGAATTTACGTGTCTATTAGGCGTTCGTTAAGGTGACTGTTTATGTCCTTTTTTATTGTCAATGTTATTAAATGATATTGAAGCAGAAATTATTGTAAAAGGTTTAGATGGTATTGATATTTCATTGATGAAACTATGTTTGCTACTTTATGTCGATGATGCATTATTATATAATAATTAAATTATATTTTCCTTCTCCCATGTAAATCTTTTTTTTTTTCTTAATTACGGATATGCACAAATACTGAAGCAGTCTCTTTGTATGGTGATATTTGCTAAGATAAACTAATTTACTGTATGTATTATATTCTCCCAGAAATATTATTTAATAATGTTTCAAATAATATGTCTTACTAGGCACAAATCCATGTGGGATTTCATTATTTGTATTTTGATGAATGCATATATCAGTCACGTGACTCTGTATTTGTATAGTAAATATGTTGCTTCATGGGCAAATCTGGCCTAATGGCGTTTTGAAAATAAAAACTTCCTATAACTTCCATAAAAACCCTTGCTTGACGTTCAGCATATAAAGGGTATTTTTATGACTGTTCGACCTGGGGCCAGTATAATGTGACTTGGTAAGATATCACTTTAAAGTTGAACACTGAGCTCATTGCTACACGTAAACATCGTCTTGTAATGACTGAACGTTTGTTAAAAAGCGACTATTCAATCTAAAACCATTACCATTTTCGCCATCTCTTTATTCCACTACTACTATAACTTTCAAACTATATTAGTGACCGGCCCAAACACATGTAACAACAAATGGAAAATAATTACACGTGATTTGGTTATACATTTTCAAAAACATTTGATATTACAATAGCAGATGCTTTGAAATAAATAATATGTGTATACAGTTTTATGACCATAGGTCAGTGCTTGCCAAGTATGAGCTAGGTTAGGTTGCAGGTTAAAGTTTTATGAAAAGGGTCATAACTCTGCCACATTGAAAGTCAGATGTACCGGACATGTCAAAGACATCGAATAAATGATAAAGAACTGTATAAAGTTTTATGACCTTAGGTCGATATTTTGTCAAGTTATGAGCCAGGTGGTTAGGTTGCAGGTTAACGTTTTATGAAGATGTAAGTAAAGTTTGATGAACATAGGTCAAATACTTTTCAGGTTATGGCCATTGTTAGGTTGCAGGTTAACGTTTTATGAAAAGGGGCATAGCCCTGCCGAAATGAAAGTCAGAGTTATTGATCACGTGTTACACAACTCTTTGGGGTGAGATGAATAAGTATGTGTGTGAAGTTTCATGAACATAGGTCAAATACATTTTAAGTTATGGACAGTTATGAGCTTGGTAAGGTTGCAAGTTAAAGTTTTATGAAAATGGGTATAACTCTGTCGAAATGAAAGTCAAAGTTATTGGACATGTGCAACTCTTGCCTTGCGGTAAGATGACTACGTGTGTGATATGTTTTTGAACAGAAGTTAAATACTTTTCAAGTTATGGCAGTTTTATGAAAAGGGGCATAACTCTGTCGAAATGAAAGTCAAAGTTATTGGACACATGCAACGAATTTCCTTGAGGTAAGATGAATATGTGTGTGCAGTTGTATGAACATAAGTTAAATGTTTTTCAAGTTATGGCCAAGGTTAGATTGCAGGTTAGTGTGACGTACGACGACGATTGACGACGACGGACAAAGTGACCCCTTAGTGTCTGCCATGCTACGCATGGTCAAAACAGTACCCACTGTTAATGCTATTATTTCCATCGGCCAGTTTTGGAGTGCGTATAAAAGCTTAGAGTTTTAATAAAAATACTAATTGATGTTGGTAAGCACACTTAATTGTTTCCGGGCCGCAGCTTATTCAGGCAGAGGGATAAAATCCCGACGAATTCATGTTCATTTTGTCATGTTTGCCATGTGCATTACGTTCATCATCACTGTATTGTTGCAGGTTCTACTTGAGTAGTGGCAGACAACAATGATCATAACTCCAGCAAAACATGGAGTGTTTACAGTAGAATTTTCAGCATCTCTGCAGTTCTGCATGTGAGAAGGTTCTAGGCCCATTCTGCATATTTTTTTTATATAGGTGTAAATGGAGAGTGGGCCTGGAAAGTTCATCCCTGTTGTCGCCATATAACCTTTGTGTGTTGGTGAGCCGTAACCCCAATTCAATTGAGAACAAATTATTCCAATATTCCAATTTGTCTATCGATAATACCAAAACTTCAAAGGGAGGTAATAATTTGGTAATCAAACTATCATAGTGTACCCTAGGCAAAGTTCGAGTTGTGCAATATACATGATATATATTATTACAGTAAAAACCTGTGTCTGATATATGAGAATGGGCGTCATACAATGGAATGTCACACCCGTTTTAAAGAGCAGCGACAAATGGCACAAGGATTTACATCTTGTATTAGCAACGACAAATGACACAACTATCTACATCTTGAATACATTTCAAAATGTATTTTTCGGAGTACATGTATAACATTTGAATACGAAAAACGGACCTTAATTCTCCCATAAAAGTAGTCCCGAGAACGTCGTTTGGTAGTAGCCATACACCGAAGCACCGTCTCGGACCTGAACCCACACTCTCTCTCCAGAACTGCACTGTGTTATCACGGAGTTGAACCCTTGGTCAAACCCTCCGATACCGGTACCGCCACCCATGGTGCCAGACGCATAGATGATTGCTATGGAAAGTCCGTCCTTCACAATCTCGACGTCTGTAGACTAGTTTTTATGTGGCATGACTGCCGACTGAAACATGTAAACGCCGTTGACTGGGCAGTGGAAGGTATGTTGTGCTGCATCGAACGCGTTACCTTCGTTGATCAGAATAGAACCAAAAGGTATGGTACCGTGCTCAGTGGGGGCGCCGGACAGGTAAGCGGTGAACGCAGCGCGAGTACCTTGGGGAGAACCAGCTGGCACCAGCAATATACGCTTACTTTTCAAGTTCTTTGGGTCCCCCGAAATAGATATTATATGAGTGTGACCAATGATTCAATCTCAAGCTAAACATGTTGTCATCGCACACGCATGTTCAAATACGCATGCACTGGAATCAAATGGTTAATAATAAACTTATCCTAGATCTTTTAAAATTATACATACATAATGAATATTGAGCTCAACAGCCTTATATAATTGATATCATTGATGACGGACGTCCTGGCATGTTTGACAAATGTGATGGTGCTAATCCTGGAAAGTACTTACGCAACTCCTGTGAATGGAAATTTCTTAACAAAATATAGGGGAAACGTCATTTATTTCAAAACCAAATACATTTTAATAATACCATGAAGAGTGATTACTTTTTCACGAGAAATGAATAATTATTCACAATTACGTCAATTCATACTACAACTTGTTAAGATGAATGGTTACTCACTGGTAAACTTCGCACCGTGTGTGTCTTGATATTGTGTCTGATTTCCACGGGTCACACTTTCATCCCATGTCTCTGATTCTTCTTCCAAAATAACGGTTTTCTGCTCCAGTACTTCAATCTTGGCCTCAGCGGTAGTTAGTTTCGCCTTGGTTTCATCTAACTGAGTTTCTAAATCGGCGATACGGGCTGCGTGTCTTGCTTCTATATCAGCGATCTGAAATTGGAACTTGACGCGATCGGATTTAAATGCAGAAATATCAGCAACAAGAGTTTCGAACAGTGCAATATCCACATGTCTGGGATCCGCCGAAGCTTCTATTGAAACGAGTATGAACAAAATAAAACAAAAAAACTTATATGACACCGTCGCCATACTGCTTGTACTGATCTTGTTTTGTCTGAACACTGTCATCTGCTGATAATGTGACACCAATTTAAATTTTCATATGGCATTAAACCTTTTCACGAGATAAAAACATCGATGCCTTAAATATTGTCAGACATTTGATATGTTGTCACACCAAGTACGAAATGTTTGTAAACTGATAAGTATAGCACTTGGGCATGTTGGTAAATATGTCCCAATACAAAGTTGCCATTTGGAAGGCAATATGATAGCGACTACAACATCCATTGGATTGGATTCTTCGTGGCCAATCCGAAATTGCATGAGGTTGATCTTCCCGCCGGCGACACTCGACAGTCGAGGAAAAACTATAACTGAAACATAGATCTACTTGATATGCTGATCTTTTTCAATGGATCACAGTTTGTACTGCGGCGGTGTTCAGATCAAGTCTGTAAGACTAACATAGTATCCGTTAGCCTGATTCTGTAAATCCAATATTTTTCTTTCTTTCAAACACGTCGAGCATAAATAAATACATGTAGTCATATACATATATACATCCATACAAGTACATGTAACCATAGGACTTACTACATATATCTGTAATAGTCTATGTAACTATATACGAGGACTGTTCGGAAAAACAGTCTGCTATTTTTTCTCTTCTTTCAGTTCGTTTGCTTCTATGGGATCTCCTTTTTCAGTATTCATTGGTATACGGGTAGCAAGCATGTCATTATTCCCGGGATTTTATCACTCATTTCCATATAAAATGCGGCATATACTGGTAACATGCACATCCACACTCCTGGGAGTATATCATTAGTATCACAGACGTGATAATACAGTGATTCGCAACTTACCCAAATCTCGAATAATCTCGTATAACACAAGGTTAGAATACACTCTCTCGTTCTTCATTTTGTCTTCCCATATTTAAGACAGAGAAAATAAAAACAGCAATACACACATCTTATTATTACATAAAGTGGGAGTCATAAAACATAGAACTGACTGAGAATCATCTGTAATTATGAGTTATTTTTGGCATAATTGGCCATGAGTGATTTTATGTATTTAATAGGGCATTATAGTTAATAAAGCATAAATAAAGTGATAGTTCAACATATGTTCATTATGTTTCGGAAAATCAGAAATATTGACAGCTGAACCTATAATTATTATTCCGAACAATCAACAATGGCAATTCAACATTTATTTCATCTTCCGGACAACCTGAGGTATTGACAGATCAACTTCAATAGTTTCATATTCCGGACAATCGGATTATTGACAGTTAAACATACAACTACTTATTCCGGACAATCGGAAATATTGACGGTTGGACATACAACTACTTATTCCGGACAATCGGAAATATGACAGTTCAACGTATAATTACTTACTAGTTTCGGACAATAGGACAATAGGACATTTTTTGACAATGCATCAATACGTATATTCCGGACATCGGGAATATTTTCAAATACATTGGACCGCCACCCTTTATAAACACACAATCGGCATTTGGCTTGTCATTGAATATTTTAGCCTCCGGAAAATCGGATGGTCAAGAATAAGTATATTCCAAACAATCGGGAATATTTTAAAATGAATTTTACCGCCGCACTGTATGAAACAATCGGCATATTGGCTGGTCATTGAATATATTAGACTCCGGAAAATCGGTAGTATTTTAGAAATTACCTTGATTAGAAATGTTTTAATTTAATTTATACTCCGGATATCGGAAGCATACTACTAAATTAACGTTTATCATCATGTAATTATATCGTTTCATTCAATGTTAGGCAAACACCTGTAAACAACACGTGTGCACGTGTCCCGCCATAAGAGAAGCTGTATGTGGACAAGCACGTGTGTCAGCCATGGCCAATTTTTGAGCTGTCTAAAGAAAACGGACGAATAAGAATTTGATGGCAGAAAGTTGTATCATCCATCATGAATCATATCGAAATATGTATAAGCATTTGACCGTACATTGATTAGTCAACAACTATAAACTTATATACTATATATTCGAGACAACTCGAATTATTTAAAAATGGCATATTCTGGATAAACAGAAATATGGCCTTATATACTTAATATATATTCCGGATAAGTGCATATGCTACATAGTAGGAACGATGTCCAGTTATATAAAGCAGCATGGGACTGCACGTCTGTAGAACTAGAAGGTCTGTAAGAGACCTCGCTATATATAAGTGGGGAATAAAGCAACCCGGGATAGGAAATCTAAGAAACTCGCAATATGGTATCTGTAATAAAATTAACCATAAACCTATGTAATAAAGGTCTATATATGACATCTGCAACAACACCGTGTATCTGTACATAATTAAACTTATCTCTGATTTGAGATCATAGCAGAGCTGTAGATCATTTTTGACTGCAATAAGTGAATACCCATCATATTCAAAATGTGTAAAAAGGAACACGTTCAGAGTAAAACTCTTATTTTTTTTGTTATGTTTTCAACACGCTATATGACGTTTGTTTTGGAATAACAAATACACATGTTTATAACAATTAATATGGTATAAATCTCTCCCATAGAACACAACATATAAGAAGTGGAGCGGGCATATTTTGTTAGCTTTGTCTGTCCGTCCGTGCGTTCAACGGTACGTCCGTACGCAAAC
>JAWPHD010007471.1:75000-128617 GCA_037043455.1 Cyrtodaria siliqua | reverse complement strand
TATTAATGCTGCATTGTTTACTAGAGAATATAACCTGGCGGGGATATCTTTATTTACACTTTCTCGTTTTACTGGGATAATAATAGGGTAAGAGTGAGGTTTGGTGCACCCTAGAACCTGGTTTACGTTTAAACCCAAGCGGCCCTTTTTACCACTGACCTTTCAAAGTCGGTTTCCCTATTGTCAAAACTTTTATGTTTGTGATGTCGTTACTTGACTTTTAGTCATCTTTATAACTGTTGTTTGTTTCTATGCGTGCTTTTGGTTGACTGTGGTCCTTGGATGCTGCATTTTCTGTTCGGCCTTTATATCTACTTTTAACATGCTGTGTTATACCGAAAGTATACCTCAAAAACTATATATACAGCTGATATAAATACAGTTTTGTTTGTTTGTTTGTTTGTTTGATGTTTCACGTCATTTCCAACACTTTTCAGGTTATATATGACGGTCGATTTGTTTGTGGTAGAGGCAAAACAATCACTTTTCCTGGGTACAACCAGTACTGTTTACCCCCCGCCATCGACACTTCCTCACTTAAAAGTTATAAATACAGATGATACAATACAGATGATATACGACAGTTGATACACTGTCAGATGATATGAAGCATATTTTATAATACAGATGATATCGTGTGCTTTTTCTGAAACTGTTCACAGTTGACTAATTTAGAACGAGTGTACAATCTGATTATTGGTAGCGCAAAGTCAATGCATTGTATCCCAGAAACGAAAGTAATGCTTTTTTAGGAAGAGTGAACGATAAGCTAGAGATCTAAGGTTTACTTCAATTGATAATATATTTGAAATTGTTTCTAGCCTTCCTGTATCGTGTTATCTTTGAAGTACATTCGTATGTATCATTTGGTCACCGTTAAAGGTCTTCCCGTAAACCCACTCAATATTGCAATTCTATTTTCAATCCCCAGGGATTGTATGACATTCACAGCGCCAGTTGTATACCTAACAGATGACGTCTACCTAAATCAATAAAAGGATGAAAACATTTGATATGTGTTGCCAATGTGTTCTTGCTCTTAAATTCGTATTCTCTTGTTGCTCTGACTTCTACCAAGTCACTGAGTACTTAATGGTGGATTTCTATGCCTTTCACATTCATATCATACAAACAATGACTTAGTTGAAACCGGAGCAACATGGGAATAAATCATTAAGGACAAGAAAATACACAACTTATGATAAACATTAAACGTTACTATCCCTTTCTTTGAATATTATGGCATTACGTGGTCCGAGTATTAACTTGCATACCCCATCCAACCCCTCCTCAAAGAAGCGAAAACGGGGTTGGCTGGGGTATGAAATTAAACCTTAATTTCGGCTTAAAAGTTGCATATTGTAAAATTCAAACATTTAAGAGGTAATTTTAAACAGGTTTTCGCATTTTTTTCTGTAATTTGTTTTTAAACGTGTTTTAATGTCGAAATGTTCGTAATAAACCCCTGTGCTAATAAAGCTTTCCCATCACTAAATTGAATTAAGCCCGGACCACGTAATGGGGGTATCACTTTCCTCAACTTATACATTTATTATGGAGATTGTAGTCGAGTTGAGGACAATCGTAACCTGTATATAACTAAAACGCAACTGCATCTGTCTAGTGTTCCCATTTCGAAAACCCTTTGTATTATGATATTATCGCAACTCTATCTATTTTAAAAATATCCAAACTTGACTCCTGTGGACACTTTATTTAAAAACACGTTAATATTTGTCATTCTGATCACTGTCATACAATATGTCCCAGATATATAGAGGTTATGACCCTATCATGTTTCAACGTACTGCATGTTAAGTAATTGATCTGTGCATCTTTTCGACAAAGTTCGACAGTACGCTTTCATCTTTGCCTGTTTGATGAACCAGCATACTGTGGACATTTTCAGACAGAGGAGCTCGAGTTGATGATTGGCTGTGATCGTTCTTGTCGTGCTCTTAATGGTTTATTCTCTTGTAGCTCTTGCTTCTGCCAAGTCATTGAGTACCTTCAGTGTGGCTTTCTATGCTAATTTGTTTTGTATTATATTTACACGAGCATATTTGTGTTTTACTTATATTGACTATTGATGCTGCCTTGTTGGTTAGAGATTAGATCATGGCGGGGATTTCTTTATTTAAACTGTCCTGTTTTAATGGGATGACAGTAGGGTAAGTGTGAGGTTTGGTGCACCTAGAACGGGTTTAAACCCCAAGTGGCCTTTGTTGCCAATGACCGTTCCAAGGCGGTAACCCTATTGTCAACCCTTCTGTGTTTGTGATGTCGTTTGCATTTTTTATTACTTTTGCCTTCTCGTTTGTCTGTTTGTGTGTTTGTTTCTGTGTTTTGTGGTGACTGTCCCCCTTGAATGCTTCTTCCCCTGTCCGATCTTTTTATATTTCTTTGTAAGTGAGAAAGTGTAGATTCTTACGGATGGCCTGAGGTGTACAGTACTGGTTCAACCCAGGAAATATGGATTCTCTGCCTCTACCACAAAACATTAGACCGTCGTATATACCCATACATGTGTTGATTATGTCGTAAAACATCATAAAAACAAACAAACATACAAACAAACAGACAGTGGAATAACCATTTTCTTTTGAGAAACAGCGATGCGTATGCAGTCCTTCCCGACCTGTCCTACAACACCCTTGAAATTACACATTATTCGAAAGAAAACGATATTTTCATCAAAGGAAAGCATCAAGTGAATGAATTTTCAGAAAACGTGCACATGATAATTATTATTATTAGTTTCATACTTAAATTGTTTAACACATATGTTGCCATTGAAATATACTGCAAACAATGATATTATGGTTGTTGAATATGACGCATTAACTGAACACAGTCTAACAAAAAGCACGTATCAAGCCAACAACTGTTACCAAAATAATTAAAAAAATAAAACTTCTGTCAAGTCATAAGGTACTTGCTTTGTGGCTTTCAAGACGTTTGTCTTTTTTATTTTTACAAATACCCTATCATCTCTATGTAATACTTATATTGCCAACTAATACTGCCTTGTTTGTTAGAGGGTATGGCCTGTCGCAGATTTATTTTTTGATACTGTCTCGTTTAATTGGGAAGACAATGGGTAAGAGTGAGGTTTGTTGGGCCCTAGCATCTGTTTAAAGTCTGCACGTCTCGCCCAAGTCTTTATTTCGACACAGACCGATTTAAAGCGATTGTCAGCCCATTTAATTTTCTTTTACTTATCATTGCAACTGTTGTTTTCGTTGAACGACTGTGTTCTGTAGTTGTTACGTTTATCTATACACGTCCACGCCTTTTTCTATTAAGGTCCTCTACAATCCCGTAAATGCTTTCAAGCGGAAAAAGTAATTGTTGGAAGCTAATAAATTTGTCATCAACTTAGCCGTGCTTTGACAGTTCGACAACAAAGAGATCGTAGGTATAATAAATCTTAATAACTCGTATCTTCTATTTGCTGTTCTTTTTTTATGCATAATCAAATTACACAACGCGATAATCAATATGATTATCGGCATGCAGATACAACCGTGTAGAAAAAAGGAGTTTGTGATATGTGAGTCTGAAAACGGTAAATATCGTACATTAATTTAACTCTCCTATGATGGTACATGCTATAATAAATCACGAACAAACGGTGTCTCGTATATAACAAATACAGAATCCGGAGAATTTCCGTAGCCAAACTGATTATTGTTTACTTATGAGACGAGCAAACAAAGAAATATAAAAAAGATCGGACAGGGAAAGTAGCATTCAAGGAGGACAGTCAACCACAAAACACAGAACATCGATGTAATTCTTTTTTTGTTCTGTATAACTTCACATCCTGCCCCACCGAGTAAGTGTTTATGTTTAAAATACCTTTTACACCCATTGTTGTCTCCTGCGTATCTTTCGGAATGTCAATGAAGGGGTCTATATAGCTCGTGTTGTCGTATACTTGCTAGTGACGAGAAATGTTTGACGTCTTAAATCATGTTGTCTTTTTTCTAATATCCTGATAAAATCGCTTCTTTTTGGTATTGACGGAAGACATTGCTGCATATGGACGTGTAGTGAATCAATGATTTATATTATAAAATATAAATGTTTCGTTAGTTAGCAAGAATTAACTTATTAACTGATTATGCTCCTGTCACTGGGAATATAAAGGAATAATCTACATATTAATCTACACATATATAAAGAAATATAAAAATATCGGACAGGGAAAGTAGCATTCAAGGAGGACAGTCAACCACAAACCACAGAAACAAACATGCAAACAGACAAACAAGAAGGCAAAAGTAATAATAAATGCAAACGACATCACAAACACAGAAGGGTTGACAATAGGGTTACCGCCTTGGAACGGTCATTGGCAACAAAGGCCACTAGGGGTTTAAACCCGTTCTAGGTGCACCAAACCTCACACTTACCCTACTGTCATCCCATTCAACAGGGCAGTGTAAATAAAGAAATCCCCGCCATGAACTAATCTCTAACCAACGAGGCATCATCAATAGGCAATATGAGCAAACACAAATATGCTCGTGTAAATATAATACAAAAAAGGAATAGCCTAGAAAGCCATAATGAATGTACTCAATGACTTGGCAGAAGCCAGAGAAACAGGAGAATAAGCCATTAAGGACACGACAAGAAAGATCATAGACAAATCCATTGTAATTGAATTTTATGTATAACTGATGAAAAACTGAAACCAATAGAAAAGATAATGCATTAACATTATAGGTTAATTAATGTTAATATAACGCTATTTATTAACAGTTATTGTAGCATAAACTCAGAGATTTGGCTACTAACAGACTAAACTGACACACTACTCACATGTGCAGGTATGTTATCAACAGAATAACACATAATTGCGTGAGCAAAGCAGAGGCTATAAAGCAAGTACTCAATGACTTAGTGGAAGTAAAAACAACAAGAGAATAATACAACACACAACAAGGAAAATACGTTAAGTTGTATTAACAATTCAAACAGGAATTAGAGCACTTTTATTGAATTCAGCGATCTACTACATGCCATCACAGCAAAAACTATATGTAAGTGTGAGACAACACAAATATAAAAGGTTGACAAAAGATAATTCTTTGGAACGGTCAACAGGAAAAGGGGCCGCTGATGTGGGTTTAAACGAGTTATATTGAGGTCAATCTTCACGTTTACCATATTGTCATTCAAAATAAAGAACTTTATCCTGCTAAAAACGAACCACCATAATTAATAGAAAGTCTGCAAATACAGCTTGTCGAGCAGGTATATATACTGAACGTCGTTAAACCCGCATATATACCTGCAACGTTACATTTTGTTACTTTAATTTAGCTTATTTTAATAAGGTTGATACATGGTTTATACATTAATATGAAAGCGTGCATAGTGGTCATGTGGTAATGGTTTTATCACCTTATATATCAACTACATTAAAATATTTTTTGGAACCTTCTACTCATAAATACGTTTACTATACATATATTATTGGTTTTGCTATTCTCTTGTTAAGTTGTTATTATTAAGCAGATACGAGTTATTTGTCCATCGTGAATGTACAAGTACAGGTAGTGAAACACTAATATGTTTCAATTATTGCGAATCTAAATTAAATATAAAAAGTTATATTCTTATTTCCCTGGATTCTACCTATTTTGCAAAATACTATTGTTTCACTTAAACGTGCTTAATTTTCCAAAAGTAGTTAATGTTTATCAATTTAGTTCCATTTGCAAGAATATGGAAAGCACGCTTCTATCTGTATTTTTGAATTTAATATAGTAGAAAAAATGGTAATTTCCCGCGAGAATTGTTTGAAGCGTCCTAATGAAAAGAAATACAGTCGATTAGTAAGCTTCGCATTGTTTAATGCGGTATTCCCAGTGCTAATTCTTCATCATGTTTATTTTATGGCATTTAAGAGACGTTTTTAAGAATGTGTATTCCCCAGGTTATTATTTAGATATCGTGCTCTCAATTAACAGCCATATGACTTGATCAATGCCATCAACAGCAGTAAAACTTTTGAAAATATAAATGGACATAATTGCTATTTCGCGGCAATTATAACTGTTCAATTTATACATTTGGTCCGTTATTTTAAGAATTACGAAATGCAATTTGTGTTTAGTGTATAGGCTATTTAACATCTATATAAAAAGCATACCATTGTGTTCACGAATCTACACTTTGTTAAAATAAAATCGGTCACTCCAACGTGTTGAGTGATTTTAATATGATTCATAACTATCTGTACTACATGCATACTACAAAGCGAGTGTCGAGGCTAAATTAAATGTCAAGATATTAAAATGATATCTGTACGTGGTTGCTTTAAAGAATGGAAATATTTAAAATAATAATTCGAATTAAAAAGACAAACCATTCAAACGTTCAACATCTTCAAATAAGAAACAGACCATCAATATTTTTCGATTAAAATGCAGATTTTCCGGACACTTGCCGAAAATATTCCCCTCCATGTTAATCCCCGCTGTCGGATGTAATAAGACATAATGTTAAGCGTTACCATCTTGCTGGATTTATATCAGCATTCTTGATATTATTTTAAACACATATATTTCTTTGCTGAAATGGCAAATTGAGGCGTGACTGGTTTTGCTTCTTATATTACCTTTCATGAACAGACTCAACAAAACCGAGTTTGCTTACCATTCTTTCTTGGTTGTGTTCGTTGCTTCCAACGTATCACAATTATCAATATTTTATTAACATTCACACTAGCGTTCGTTTAGTGCGGTGTGGCGGCTGTTAAATAATAAACCCGTGCTACGAATCAGTAATGTTATATTTACTGGTCCTTTGGGACCAAACGACCCTTTGACTTTGAAGGAGAATACCGCTTAAGTCGTTGCTAGAAGGCGTGCGAGGTGATGCTTCCCGTTACGTGGTCCAGCCTTACTGCCATTAACATAATAAAGCGATGGAAAAGTTTATATTAGCAGGATTTATTTTATAACGAATATTTCGACAATAAAAACATTTTTACTGAAAAAAACGCGATAACTTGCTTAAAATTACCTATTAAATATTTTAATTGTACAATAGACAACATTTTAGAGCCGAAAATAAGGTTTTATTTCATACCCCAGCCAACCCCGTTTCCGTTTCTTGGAAAAGGGGATGTATGGTTGGATGGGGTATGTATGTTAATACTCGGACACGTAATGCTAAATTACCTCTCATGAAGAGACTCAGTAAAATCGATTCTCCTTCTTTATATTCTTAGATTCTTAGATCTGTTCGTTGCTTCCAACGGTTCTCTCTTATCAGTATTTCATACTACCGGCCGTCAAGTTGACATGGACTAATTACCTTGACAACGGATCACTCTTATCGGTATTTCATACTACCGGCCGTCAAGTTGACATGGACTAATTATCACGACAACGGATCACTCTTATCAGTATTTTATACTACCGGCCGTCAAGTTGACATGGACTAATTACCTCGACAGCTAGTACGACAGTTAAACATGTTAACAATGCGGATATGTCGCCAGAAGTTGTCCAAATATACATGTTATAAGTCTCTAGGTGTTGTCGCCTTCAATAATCAGTCATTATATTGTTTAAACGTGCATGTATATCTTTTGTACAAGAAGAACGTTCCACGCGGATGCCAATTTATAAAGAAACATTTTTGCCAAAAAAAAAGCTCATTAAAGCTGTTCGTGCAATATGTTTAATCAAACTAACCCATAAATAGCAATTAAACACGATTAAAATAGTAAACGATCGACGAACATCATCAAATAAGTTGCAATAAAAGCCATAAAATGAATAAATATCGTCTGGCTAAAATACTTACCCTAGATATGCTATCATTATATACGTTTTATTGTTTGCTTTTTTTCAGCAAGTGATGACGCAGACTTGTCCTGATATTACATATTTATTAAACATGTAAACTTAACATGAATAAAATGAAATAAATAATATCAACGAAATATACATCACCATGCATTGCTGCTATAAGAACTCGTGTAACAATGTTCGATTACTGCATATAATTTTACCACTTTTACACTTTTTACGCTTGACTTATAAGCAATTCTAAACTAAGGCAATGCTCACTTGTCAAGTTGTTACGTGTATAGTTTGTTTTATAGTTTGTTTTTTGTTATATCATTATGTTTTTTATGCTTAATATACGCCTTACTGAAATACATAATTGTCAAAGCAAAGCTTTTTTATTTTTTTGATCTAAATAGTTCTGACGGTAGTGTATTCATACTGCCTTGCTGAATAATAATCTAATGTGCAGCCATCAAAACCAGTAAAATGACAGGTTCTGGCAAAGCAGTTTCTGAAAAAGCATTCTGCATATGTGATGCCAGCATATCCAGGACGACATAGTCATTTGATAGCAAATTCCTTCTTACATGAATTTTTATGAGTGTGTATGTTATAATGACCAGTAACTGCTGTGGCAACGGAGTCTTAGTTTGTGAGCAACTTTGGACGGTGGCGTTTGATGTTTGTCCATGATCTTTCTTGTCGTGCCCTTAATGATTTATTCTCTTACTGCTCTGGCTTCTGCCAAGTCATTGAGTACCTTCATTGTGGCTTTCTAGGCTATTGTTATATTTTTTTTATTTTATTTTTTGTATTATATTTACACGAGCATGTTTGTGTTTTACTTATATTGCCTATTGATGCTGCCTTGTTGGTTAGAGATTAGATCATGGCGGGGATTTCTTTATTTACACTGTCCTGTTTTAATGGGATGACATTAGGGTAAGTGTGAGGTTTGGTGCACCCTAGAACCGGTTTAAACCCCCAGTGGCCTACTTTGCCACTGACCGTTCCAAGGCGATAGCCCTATTGTCAACCCTTTTGTGTTTCAATCAGTATGTGTATTAAAACGTGGTCTAATGCACTGGGGCCCACTGGGACGCTTAAGCCCCGTTAATTATCTGACGTGAAGCGACACAGGGGTTGTGCACTAAACATAGTCGATAAATTCCAGTTTATACAGCATAAGAAATAACATCAACATTAACTAATATCCGAGGAAATAGAACACAGTGTTCTCATTGTTTTCACATTTCTCAACACTTATTCATATCAAAATTAATGTGAAAATATAAAATACGCTTATAGTTAAACAGCAAAGAGCCTCTTTAAATATCTAATTCAACGTAACTGAAACAGATGATGAAATATTATGAACGATTTACCGAGTGCTCACACAACAGCACTTTAAGTCTAGTGGATGATTATAACAAATAACGATCATATCTCGTGTCTGCAATCATTTATAAATCAGCGTGCCGCTGAGTTTGATGATTTATCACCAGACGTATAAATATACACTCAGCCAGTGAATCGGATGTTATCTCGGTATTGATGGAATATGTACAGATGTATCTTTAACACATATTGTTTTTGTCTGCGTTTTACAAATTCTATGTTATAAAATTTGATGTTTAATACTCACATTTACGCATTGTATAGTATTTATAGACCAGATCTTATTGAATAAACGTTTTTTTTCTGGTTTGAATGTTTCAAAAGTGTGTTTCCGTGTATTTTTTAATGGTTAATACAAATCTAACGCGGTATCAACGTCGAGTTTTGATTGTATGTTCAATGATCCAACGCAACACATTTACCTTGTTTTTGGATTTGGTTGTCTGGTTCTTGTTTTATTCTTGTTTGACAATATGTGCAATATGACTTGTATTTCATACTACACATATAAATCTTAGTCTCAGTTTGGAAAGTCACAGCCGGGGGTCAATTGTCAAACTCTTGACATTTTAGTCAATTAGAAAAACTGTTTAATGCATCCGTATATATATGTGTGTGCAGTAGGACTTATATTTCATACTACAACTTAAGATTCTAGTCTCAAATTGGAAGGTCAAATTCAGGGGCCAAATGTTAAACTAAGCAATTGTAGGAAATTAAAGTCTGTTCTGTTTTTTCAAGAAATAGACAATGACTGTTTGGTGCATCTTTACAAGACATTTTAAATAAAGATATATGAAGAAAATTTTAAGGTCACTGCCTTGGTTCAAGGGACACAGCAATTGCTAGGTATTCTCGGGAACGAACGTAAACTCATAACATAGTTGTAAACAAAATATACATACATCTGAAATCCACTATTTCTTTGATACTGTTCGTTTTTACGTTCAGTTGAATGTAATTAATAATAGTTATAAACATATCACACGTATCTTCAAAAAATCCTGAACTATTTAAAAAAATAAATAAATAAATAAATTACCAATCCACGTGTGAACACAATAATGACGTTATTGTTACTTTGAAAAAGAGAACTATAAAGGACATATTTTTCATCAATTACATATTTCTTCTATTAATACTCACAAAAATGACTTTACTTCTAGAGAAGACATCAATCACAGCAGTACACACACATATTGTCTATTCTATATTTATACATATGTACAGTTTTGTGAGTGTATATGTGTGTGTTTGTTTTAAAATAAACACAGAAGACATGAAGACACAAAAAAGCTAAAATTTCGCCTTTGACCAATGACTGCGACCTTGAACTTTGCAATATACTAGTAAATATTGCATTGAATAAATTGTCCATCTAAGATACACGTACCTGTGTATGCTTTTATCATATACTTCTATATCAATATGTTGTTTTTGAATATACGATACGACAGACGTACCTAGCTAGTCATATAAATCAGGAGTTCGTTGCAGGCAATAAAGGTTTTTATCATGTCAATCTGTATAATTCTGCCGAGAAACAGGGTGCCTGAGAACAAATCTTATCCCGACAGTTACTTTCCTATTCCATCAGGTGCACTTCTTTTGACGATCAACATGATAAATAGAATATCACGTTAGAGCCTGATCTCATCCAGTTTATCAGGTTCGGCATGAAACAAATGAAACCCTCGGCTGATGAGATCAGGCACTAACATTATATTCTCAATATCACACGCGTGAAATATAGGGTGAAACATGTCATACTTTTATCGGAGTGATACGGAAATAACCGATTAGTTACGATTGTATACGATTTTGTCACGCGTATGAGTTTCATTCCATCCTCTTTTCTCGGCAGATTATTGGCTATAGAATCGTTATCCGTGGATGAAATAACCACTTACGCGACAGACCTGAGCATATCAGAATGGACGAGATCGGTTAATAAAACCTTTTTTCTCCCTGGAAAACAGCGTAGTGAGTGAGCTGAAGTTGATATTTCGACAAAGCTGAAGCCTGAGTATATGATTAATAGAATAAAAAATGTGTATTTTCATATCACACCCTATATCAGGCCCTCGACCCATATCAGCCCTCGAGCTAAAACTCTCGGAATGATATGGCGTCTCAGGCCTCATTACGTGTTCTCGACTTAATTCCATTAAGCAATGGCAAAGCTTTGATTAGCAGGATTGTATAACAGATATTTCAACAATAAAACACGTTTAAAAACATTTTTACTGAATAAAATGCGATAATCGTTTACAATTACCTATTAATGGTTTTAATTTTACAATATGCAAACTTGTTAAGCCGAAATTAAGGGTTATTTTATACCCCAGCCAACCCCGTTTTCGATTCTTGTAGAAGGTGTTGGATGGGGTATGAAAGTTAATATTTGGACCACATAATGCTGATATAGGGTGTGATATGAAAATACCCATTTATTATTCTCTATATAATAATGTCTTTATTGATACAAATGTAATACCCAAAGCAACTATAATGACCGTATATCACATGCTGACGACCATCTTGGACGCCATTTTGATAACCTTTTAGCACTAATAATATTCATGACTGGGCTAGAAATATTCCTGCGGTTTACTCTAACATTATCAAGTGTCAAACCTTCTACATATCTATTGTTTGTTTTAAAAGAAACCAAGACTACACTAAGACACCACAAAATCGATTTTCATAGTAATAACTTGACAAGTAAAAATGTTATGCAACAAATCAATTATTACGACTGTATATCCCATTTTGGCGGCAATCTTGAACGCCATCCTGAACAAAATGTTAGTGCTACCAGAATTGATGACTACTACAGGGTTAGCCATATTCCTCAGGTGATATTCTAACATGATCAAGTGTCAACCCTTCCACGGATGAGGTCGGCTAAGTTGACAATGTTGAAAGGCAAATGCTCCCGGACTATTATATTTTCGTCAAATCTACATTCTTTCACTTTTTGAAACTGACGCATGATGTACAATATCGAAACGCCATTTAAATCCCCGTGAGCAAATGTCATACAGAAAACTCATTAAAAAAGATCACTAATGCTTATTATTTACCATGTGTCTATAGTTTGACTAGTCTTATGAGCAGTCTCGGTTTGATTGAGAATGTTCATGAACGGTAGTGACATATGCTTGCTACCGTTCACGCCCCTAGCCCCGGGTTGAGCAGAATTCAATATTCAATAAAGTTTCAAGTAGTAATAGTTATTATTTGGCTATCGTGATCCCTTAGTTGACTTAATGAACATATTAGTTTTAAAAGTTTTTCTGACTTAAAGTAAAATTACATAGGAAAATACTGGATATACGTTATAGTAAACAGTTTGAACAAAATAACTTGTAAAATGACTGAACAGCATACTATATAGTAATATATACTAACCATTACGTGGTCCGAATATTAACTGTCATACCCCATCCATCCCCTTCTCCAAGAAGCGAAAACGGGGTTGGCAGTTGTATGAAATGAAACCTTAATTTCGGATTTAAAAGTTTGTATATTGTAAAATTAATACATGTATAACTAATTTTAAGCAGGTTATCGTATTTCTTCAGTAAAACAAGATTTTTAAACGTGTTTTATTGTCGAAATACCCGTTGTAAAATCCAACTAATATAAGCTTTCCCGTCACTTAATGAAATTAAGGCGGGACCACGTAATGAATAGGCCTAAGAGGGCATGTAAACTTAGAACTTGTCAGATAGTTGATGCATCTATAAATGTGTGATCTGGAAATCTTTGAAAACAACACTACCGGCAATATTAATTAATATTATCTGACCTATCACCTTCTTAACAACCCTTAAACTATGACACAAATATTAAAACTCGTCAGATTTAAGTTGCGTCTTTCAATATCAAATCTGAAAATCTTAAAATAAATAACAAGGTAAAAGTAGTCATTGTTCTTGTTGATTACCTCTTCCACACCCCTGGGGTATGACACAGCAGTCAAATGTTAAAAAATGACAGAATCTAAAGAAATATCTACTATAATAGTATATTATTGTATTTATACACATGACCAGTGTCCTGAGCCCCTCTGAGTGCAAAACCACTGTATGTATACGCATTTATACATCGAATTAACTCAATTATCATTACGTGGTCCGAGTATTCACTTTTAAACATCATCCAACCCCTTCTCTAAGAAGCGAGAACGGAGATGGCTGGGGTTTGAAATAAAAGCTTAATCAGGCTTAAAATGTTTGCTTCTCTCCTTTGCATCGGTTATAAAATACTATGTAATACTCTAACGGTATTTGAAACGAAGTCGTAAATACATCCGCTGACTAGGGAGCGAAAATGTTTGCATATTGCAAAATTAAAACATGTAATAGGAACGTTTAAATAGGTTTTCGCATGTTTTCAGTAAACATGTTTTTAATCGTGTCTTATTGTCGAAATGTATGTTATAACATCCTGCTAATATATGCATTCCAATCGCTTACTGGAATTAAGGCGGGACCACGTAATGTGAGTTGATTCCCTTTGGTTGTCTCTGTAAATGTGTAATATATTTTGACCTAGCATTTTTTAAAACAACTGTTGGGAACATAAAGATGATGATGTTACTATTCAGACCATACTGTAGTTGTTGTTTTGAATGTATCTAAGCTTTGATTAACATACCAACAATATTGATGAGTATATAAAAGATCATATATAGAGGATCTTAAACGAGTTCCCATTTCATATAAGATTTATAAAACGAGTTATGAATTATTTTAATTTTAACGAGCCTTTTGAAAATTAAAAATAATTCATAACGAGTTTCATAAATCTTATATGGAATGGGAACGAGTTTAAGATCCTTTTTTTTCACATAACATTGCAATCAAATTAGTAAAAATTAATTCAGATGGACATAGAACCGCCACGACGTCAGACACACTTTAGCGCCAAAACGTCGTCAAATATCATCAAAAATGTGACTTCGTAACGTCGCGTCTCACACATAACGTTGCATATAAAAGAGTTCTTGTTTTACCTCTTTACAAAATAGCAGTTTACGCCAACTTTTTAACAAACCAACAACAACGTGTTGTATAACGTGAATTATTTTTATAAGCTGTCAAAAGTAATAAGTGTATGACTCAGATCTGGGTCAATTTGTAATAAATAAAATAGTTTCAGTTAAAAAACTTGCGTAGTGTTACAGGTTTAACTCAACCAATCAAAATCGTTCCAGGTTGTATTACACGTGTGTCATACAATAGAATATTAAATGGGTGTTCGACACTGCTAACAAGGGACGTTATGTGATAAAAAATGAAGAAGATATCGTCGTAATGAAGCTAATGTAACATATTTAAGTAAATCAAGAGTAATAACTCCATTGTTACTGATCATATCTAGCTTGTTTTCAAACTTGCCCGAGCTTTAACTAAGGTCAGATTGACCAAGTTGTGTAATGATCAGATAATATTAGACAAACGAAGGTCCTATCGTCATAAAGTGGCAGAAGTTAACGGATGACAGACGGACGACTTATAACTCTCCACCACATAGGTTATGCTGACCTTTTGCAATTTAAGCTTAAAATGAAGGTAATATTTATCGTCTTAACTAGACCAATTATAGTATATTTAACTAAATCACGGCCAAGCTTTCAATAATATTAACAGTCTAAACAATATTGATAAAGATCAGATAAAACACGAATGCCCTATATTCTCAAAGAGAAAAGGTTAAGTAAATCCAGGTCCATATACTTGTATTGTATAAATTATACAGTATATACAGTCTGTTATACAGATCCAATCTGATTTTCGAAGTCGTCTAAGGTTTCAATGAAATCAGCTATTTGACAAAGTTTATCTAATATCAGATGAAAAATGAAAGACCTATTGTTTAACCGCAAATTTGCATAGTTATCAACTAAAGCAAGGACCATCACTCAAGTGTTATTGATACAATATAGCATAGCTGGTTGTCAAACGTGTCCGAGATTGCATTGATGACAACATCTTATCGAGGCAAAAGGTAATGGATGACGGAAGACGGACAAATGGCCTTGCTAGTAGAGCTAAATTGGGATCGCTTGGAAGCAAGAAACATCAATAAAGGTGAAAATTAGCAGACTCGGTTTTATTGAATATGTTCGTAAGAAGTAATATAAACAAACATATGTAATATAAAGCGCAAAACCATTCATGCCCTTTAGCACCGGCTAACGGCGTTTGATGTGTGTCTAGGATCTTTCATGTCGTGCCTTTAATGGTTTATTCTCTTGTTGCTCTGGCTTCTGCCAAGTCATTGAGTACCTTCGTTGTGGCTTTCTAGGCTATTTTTTTTTTATATGATATTTACACGAGCATATTTGTGTTTTACATATATTGCCTATTGATGCTGCCTTGTTGGTTAGAGATTAGATCATGGCGGGGATTTCTTTATTTACACTGTCCTGTTTTAATGGGATGACAGTAGGGTAAGTGTGAGGTTTGATGGACCCTAGAACCGGTTTAAACCCCCAGTGGCCTACTTTGTCACTGACCGTTCCAAGGCGTTAACCCTATTGTCAACCCTTTTGTGTTTGTGATGTCGTTTGTATTTATTATTACTTTTGTCTTCTTGTTTGTCCGTTTGCGTGTTTGTTTCTGTGTTTTGTGGTTGACTGTCTTCCTTGAATGCTACTTTCCCTGTCCGATCATTTTATATTTCTTGATGTTTCCAAAGTACCAGCAAGTACTACTACTACAGATGTAAAGTCGCAGCGAGTTTGTTTCTAGCCGCAACACAATACCTAAAAAACTTGAATTCAGGACTGAAAATGGGTCCCATGAAAGAAATAAACATAAATAAGACGTGATAAAGGTGTTATTAAGTCTGGTTTCGAGCAGTTATAACGTGAAACACATTTAACTCCGCGAAATGAAATCATTTTATTTGAAGGGCATGCCATTGAATTAATTGAACTTATTTAGTTTTTGGAGGGGCATGACTTGTGCGATAGATTATAGTAAAACGATTAAACAAGTGCATGTAGAAGACTAACCAAGATTTACTGCAACAGGACTGAACACGAAACCTTATAGCTAAAAGGCTTCACCGACCAATACCTTGTGGTAAACCTGTTGACTAAGCAATCTAAAGTCTATTTAAAATTTAACTGAACACTAAGATTTATTTCCTCTGTGTTATTCCCTGAGATTTAAAACAACGACGCACATTGTCGCACGAGAAACTTTTGTTTTGTACAGTGACCTAGAAACACAACGATAAGAAAGCATTCCCCGCCTCATGGGTCTTATTTCCGAAAACACTATAAAATACCAATACCATCTAACTCATACCTTTTGTCAACCCTTTTTGTGTTTGTGACGTCATATGCCTTTATTCCTTATTAACACTGCCATTCATATTTGTCATTTTGCTTTTTTTGGGGTTTACTGTGTTCTGTGAAAGCTGTATTTCCTGTTCGACTTTTATACTTACTTTTACTGTACAAATGCTGACTAAAACGCCATCTGTTGAAACAGTAAATATTACAGAAACTGCTATGTGTGCATTGTTTACAATACATTACAAAAGGTCGTTTTTCAATTTGTATTATTTGTGAAGACAATATCAAAACCAAATAAAGTAATATTATTCAGTAAAAGCATTGACGTCAATGATTACCGTGTATATCTCTGTCATAGATCCCCAGAAACCTTTCATTAAACATCACTGACAAGTCTAGGCATTGTGAATGATAGAACTATTATAACAACAATCCGAGTAAAGTGTTGCACTTTACATTACCTCTCATAAACAGACTCAATAAAACCGAGTCTGCTAATTGTATCTCTTGTTTGTGTTTGTTGCTTTTAAGGGATCCCCTTTTCAGTATTTATTAAGGACAAATAATTAATATGAACTTACCTTCGTAAACCCTGAATGGAGAGGTAGGTACAGTACAAGTGCCAACGTACCTCTGGTTAAATTGGTCGAATACGATTTTTTTTTACGTCGACTGCAACTGCTGCTGTGGTTCAATTTTGGATACATCGTGAAGTGTTTCCAGTTTTTATATCTTTTCAACAATATTAAAGTGTTAGAGATTTCCAGTAAATGTGATGTACTGTATTTACAGTATTGCCAATTTGATCGCTAATAGCGCGTGTACACACTAATCGGTATTAAGCTAACCAGTAGGCGCTATTGCCTACTGACTGTTCCAACCCTGTCTTCATCTTTATATGTGTTTTGTATTGTCCATTTTCATTGAATACTTGCAAATTGCTCTTGTTTTGTGTACAATGAGAACCTACGTTGCCGTGTTTCGTTTGTATGCTGTTGGTTCTTGATGTTATTCATTCCGATCTACTTCAGCTTTTATCATCCTTAGGATATGTTGTCTGCTTTTTCTTTGTTATTTAGGACGTTACTTGTGATATGCAGGCTTCATGACCTCTGCTCCCAATTAAATATTATGTTTTACCCTCGATCGTTTATGCCATTATAAACCATTTAGGCAAATTCGTTTTCATAATTATACACGTATGAATCAAGAAAACTTGATTCTTAAATATAGTTTGAACCATTTTATATTATAGTATGCAATACAGCAAACAATGAAATTTAAACTTTGCTGATGCGAAATCATTTGTGCCAAGGTACTACACAAAATAAGTAGATTCAAAGTTGAACAGGAGGTAAAGCAAGCATTAATACAATAATCATACAGAAATATACATGTAATACAATAACCATACATAAATGTACATGTTATACAATACTCATACATAAATATACATGAAATACAATACTCATATAGAAATATTTACATAGTTATATAACTACATTAGTTGTATATTGGAAATATTGATTGGTGTTATTCTACTCCCACATCGTAAGTTATGTGATAAATGATCATATTGTTGGTATCTTTATAATACCTATTAATGCTACCTTTTATGTAGAGAGTATAAGATTGAGAAGATATATTTATATAAACTGATGTATTAAAATGACAAGCGGATTAGAGTGAAATTTGATGCACCATAGAAATTGGTTTCAGACCCTCACGTTATTTTTCTCACTCATTGTTCTACGGAGAAGGCCCTATTGTCAATACTGTTATGTTTGCGATATCTCTAAATTGACTTTTATTTATCATTACACGTGTTGTTTGTTTTTATGGTGGTTTTGACTGCATTTGGTCATTGAATGATAAATTTTCTGCTCGACTGCTATATGTTCATGTATATCTGCTTCTAAATACAACGACTGCGTACACCATATTACTTTTCACGAGAACAAATAGCAATATTGTATCTCATCCTCATATTAGATTCCATTTATCCGATTCCATTTTCATTGGGAAAAAGCAAGGTTAAGTCTTTATTTTAATCACGGATTGAGTAATCGTTTGTATAAACGTTATTTCACTTGATTAAACGTTTGTCTGTTTGAAACCTGATAGTAAATACGTGTGAATGCTTATACTGGTAAATCGGAAACTTATGTGTAAATGATACCCTTAAGGATGATCTCAATATAATTGGTAAGGTAGTAGATGAGATTGAGGTTTTTACGCTAAACTTGTCCATGAATATTCAGATTATTATTTCAAAAGAGTGGATGCGTTCAGGGTTCTACCATCGGCAACCACGTCGGTTAATTTCGGGTTAACAATGGCCACCGATGGTAACATTTGGTATTAACGAGGCCACCGATACCACCTCGGAGGTAGAGTCGCGGGAAGATTGGTTACCAACGTTGGTCTACCTGTCGGCGGACCAACGGCTAACGACGGTGACCAAGGGTAGCCGATGGTTACCGAGTGTGCTTCCGGTAACCGATGGGAGAACTCTGAACGCACCCAATGACTCCGAAAAAATATATTTGCTTCGTTTGCATTAATTGTACATCGTATAAAACATTACTGAGTTTTATACTGTTATTCAATTATAAAATGGAACAAACTCACATCACAGAGGAAATTAATATCGGAAACAACGGACACCGGCACACACTAGAGAACGACGTTGTTGGAGAGAATGTGCTTAAATTATTAAACGGAAGCAGAATAACAAAATTGAATGTAAATATCGTTCACATCAATCTGTTTATTATTAAATGAAATATGACTCGCTGTAAACAACCTTATTTATAACATAGCGTCTATTGATATAATATACATAATATTATATAGAAATAAACATAACGATTTATATCTAACTAGTAATGTGCCCATAGGACACGGATGCACACGCTATTGTTTCAAATATAATGTGCCTTTTCGACAAAAAATCTGTGTGTTTTACTATTCCAAGAGGAATAAGAGGCGATGAGACCGATTATCAAACTTTACCGAGACGTTGCGACCATATACAATTTGACCAAGTTTGGAGAGTCTGGGTGACAGTTACCCCAGTTATGAATCCAGACATCATTAAGTTCGTGATTTTGTTATTTTCCAAGAGGCTTAACTCAGGAATTACGTGATGTTTACACTTCTTACAAAACCCAGCAAACCCAATAAAGTAATTGACGTATATGTTAACAAATGGACTTGCTATTCGAGAAATTCTAGGCACTTAAAGCACATTAGACAAGGTTCGAGGGATAGGTACCCATATCACGTGTTCCGTTGTTGATAAAAGTAGGTAAAAAAGGGGCACTGTAGCATTCACAGAACACGGTCAACAAAAAACACGCATACAAAACAAACAACGCTTACAATGCAAATAGAAGCAACATCACAAATATCAAAGGGTTGACAATAGTGATAGTTTGGGTTTGAATTGATTCATACTGGAATATTCGAAGATTTTACACAGTTCACGTCGATTTTGAATTTTCGTTTGTTCTACAGTGATCTCAACCTCGTGGGAATTCATGTTCTGATGGTATTTCGAAAACATTTTGAAATAAATATTTTCGGATTCGGTTTGCTGCTTATATCATGTATATCTTTATATTTATTATCATTCTTTGATAATTGCAACAACCTGCAATCCTATTAAAAATTAGTTCACGATAACAAATAAAATAGCTAATACTTTAAATTTAATGACGACATATATTCATTACAACATAAGTTTCAAAATTCAAACATGATTCCATATACATAGTTCGCTGTAAAATTTAAAGTGCCCGTGATACAACTTACTTGCCCTGACACAGCAGTAGTGTTGCTACTAGTCTTTTTGGATCATCATGCCCAGTCCTTGTGGCTTTAACGTAGAATATCGCTTAAGCCGGTGCAAGGAGGCGTGAGGTGTTTACCTTTACCTTATCTCTCACGAACAGACTCAATTTAACCGTTTTATCTCTTGTTTGTTTGTGTTGCTTCCAGGGGATCACATTTTCAGTATTTACATACTGTACTATGTGGACATCCCGTAATATTATTTAAATTGAAACTCAGAAATATATAAAAAGTATATAAAATGTAGCATAATAGGATTATTACTAGAGTAACGTTTTCTGAAAGTTTGTATCACCTCGAGTGCTGATGCCATATCTTCAGGATCTCACGAGAGGCGTTAACCGCGAGTCTGATCCTAGAATATAAGGCATATCCACAAGAGGTGATGCAACATTCAGAACCTACTATATTACTGATCCTTTTATTATATACTTTCATAAGAAAACTCATAAAATACCGTAGCACCATATAGTGGACTAGATTGTTTACACAGGTAGGCGACGACGTCACACGATGTCGACGTCATTCGACGTATGTAGTATAGTGATACAGAAATCTACTTTTGGTAGCATAGTGAAACGGCTTCAGAAAACTTATATGACTAATAGAGGTGATACAGGGTTTTGTATTCCATTGTAGAAAATTGAAGTTACTAGGTATATATTGTTGATAGGTATATAAGAAAGTGTAATATGAGGATCAATACTTTCTTTTTGAAAACTACATTTAAAACGACGTTAGAAATAACACGGTAAAACAACACTTTAAGTCATAAACACGTTTTCATTTCTATTAAACACACTTTAGTTAATGGTTCTAACTTTAATTAATTATGACAGCATGATGTACGCTTTCAAAATGAACACATGTCATTAATATGCATAATAAAACTGATAAAAGCATTATACGGTTTCAATTCCCTGATGTATAACACTCTTTGACGTGCACTATGAATTTCCTGATTGGCTGGTTCATCAAACATTGTCGGCGAATTAATATTTGTTACACGGTTACACTTTTCGCATGATCGATTTAAGAGATAATCACTCGGTCGCAAACTATATTAAAATAAAAATAAATCATCTTAAATCGACATCTGATTTGTTGATGGTGTTCGCTATTTCCAAGTTTGCAATAAACACAGTGATTATATCAACAAACATAAATATATATATTAAAACAATCGGTAGTTTAATACCAAAACATGATGTTGATCTAGCGATGGTTATTTTAAATATCAAAGCGATATATTATAATTGGATATACATATGATTACTTTGTGTTATTGTTGTTGTTGTAACAATATATATGGTCAATCATTCATGTGTCAACCACTACTTAGTGCCAGTCATGTCAGTCTTGGGAAAAGTAGATATAAAAGTCGAACAGGAAATGTAGCACTTGTCTAGTAAGGCAATTTGAAGTCTCAAGATGTATTATTGAAGTATGTTTGCATTCACAGTTAATAGTATTCTTAATATTCGTTTGCAATATATGTCCTTTAATATATAAATGTATGCTAAATATAGGCCTAGGGTAACCGTATAATTTTAGGACATGTGTGTTTAGCTCATTGTGGTTATACATTGTTTTACAACGACTTTGTAAAGTTTGTGATGTTTTCACGAAATATCGATTTGGACTTTGAAAGTGGGAAACGTGTTGTTTTTTTAAGTGTTATGCCATATCGGCTTATTCATACAATCGGATTAAAAGATTCACAATTGACAAAGAACGAAATTGAAAAGCTTAAAACGTGTTAAGTATGTGTTACCGTATGACTGCCTAAAACCATTTAGCATCAGTGCAACTATAATTCTTCTTCTATTTCGTGGTGATGAATAGTAAAGGGCCTGTAACTAGTAATGCATTTTCTGTACACTCTGTGCTTTTGTGTCAGATTGGAAAGCAAAGTGAATCACTACAGTGTTATCATTTTTTTCAAAAACATATGACAAAACACAAAACATTTCTGTCATGTTAACTATCTTATTTTATAGAACTATTTAGGTTAAGCACATATTTCCATATTTCATTCTCTATTTCGAAAATGTTTTACTCGGTATTGCATGAAATCCATTGATCATAACGTGTATGATAATAATACGGTATCATTATCTGAATATAAAAAGTGGGAGTGAATATGATTTGTTTTAATCATCGACACACGTATGTATGTTCTTGAATAGAAAAAAAGTGCCTAGACATCAGTCGTAAATATGGATTTATATACTACAATGTAATATTGTTCTCTGTGATTACAGCCTATTCAATACTGCCCACAGTTAGTGACGTCATAATAAGCATACCATGGTCATAATCCTTGGTGCCCGTTCCGGGGTTTGTAGATTCAATACTGCAAATCCATGTTAAATGAGCCATAAGGGAAATTTACTAAGATAAATACAATTGGTACGAAACTATCGTCATGCCATTGCTAATTATACAATGGTGTGTATTTTATAATTACAGAAAGGCGGATTCATTAGAAGCGCAGAACACATAAAAGAACACAAACATAAGTGGAATGTAGCAAACTCGGTTTACCTGTTCGTGAGAGGTAATTAGGCAACATCTCTAACGCCTCTTAGCACTGGCTTTAACGATATTCTACTGAATGAATGGGTTCGATGGTCTCAAAGGAAAAGTAAATAATAATAATAGTACGGATTCATAATCATAATAGTACGGATTCATAGCTCGAGGAGATATTTTACCAAACATCGCTAGACGAACAGCTGTGAGATGCCAATAACTACAGAAACGGAATACTTCATGACACAGGATACTGTTATTATTTGGTTAAACATTGTATTGATATATAAACAGATGATGGAATCAATTTCTCAATGAGCATTCATTATAAATTATACTATAGGAAAAAACAGAAACGGTAATCAGGAAATTCCGCTATATATTGTATGTATATTATGTTAATCGAATGGTAAATGGCTACATTAGACTTTTCGTTTCAGAAAAAAAGACTAAAACAACACATACCATACCAAATATTTTCATTGCAACGTTTCATTATTGATAGCATGCGCGTTTGGTTCAAGCAGGTAAGCAAACTTAAAGAAGAACAGCTAAATTTTACAATTACCGTTTCTAACCTATTGACGATGAGTATATATATATATATATAACATATTTGGAGAATCTAAACTCTAAAGACACAATATAAACGGCTTTAACCGGCCAAACCCCAAAACGGGAGCGTGGTGTATACGAAACGAAAAATAATCTTGCTTTTACGTACTGGATTCCCAAATTACTCATACAGTCTGTTAAAACCCTTTTATTAACTGTGTTGGACTTCGGGTGACGAGACTTCCGTATTCTGAAACGTGTCCAGATTGTTAATATCAACTAAAACTCGGACAAGTTTCAAAACCAGCCAGATTAGACCTGTAACATAGGAGTTATAGCTCTAGACAGTTAAATATGCATACTTGTACGGCGTTATCACGTTATGGCCCTTGCTTTCTTGCTATATTCTGCCTCTTAAGACGATATGATCTTCATTTTTCGTTTGACCATTATCAAAGTTGGCTAGATATTTGAAATAATTTTTTTTATTAATAAATCATCTGAAATATTTGAAAAACAGCTATATCGAGCTATATACTCAACAAAAAAAAAGTACCCCCTTTTTTGCTGGTATTCCCGTAGGCCATATTTTGAGGGCCTAGGACATCTTGAACAGCGCTTTAATTAAACAATGCTTGATGTTTAAGCACACTTTACTGAGTACTAAATATTCCTTTAAACATTTCAAATTTTGCCATACTCTTTTATGGATTCTATGAAAACCTTAAAGAGAGGTAATTTGATGATTTTTGATAATCAAAAGCGGCTACCTACACAATCGGTTTTGTGTTTTCCGTGATTTCTTTCAAAAGCAACGTTTAGTGTATATTGTCTTGGACAAAATGAGGTAATGTTTGTAGTTTTTATGTGTTTTTACCAAAAATTCATGGTTTAGGGAAAAAAGGGAATATATCCCTTGTGTACCGAACTTTACAAAAATATATTTTGTTTGGACTAGTGGTGGTGGTCGATCTAATTATTCTATATGCATCATTTATTATTTCCTGTTTTGCTGTCTATAAAATAAGGAAAAGAAAAATGTGTCCTTTTTATTTGAGCTCAGTATAGTTACACATTAGGTATGGCCCCTCATTTAGCTAAATATGCTATAAATTACGTCGTTAAGACGAGTGGACCGTTATTTTTCATCTGATCTTTCCCAAACTTTACCATATTGCTAATAGTTTTAAAAACCTAAATACATTTGAAATTTAGTTAAAACCAGTAATACATGAGTTATGGTCCGTGATTTTCTAAAATATGCTATAAGTTGCCTCGTTAAAAGATATGGTCTTTATTTTTCACTTAATTGTTACCAAAATGTGTCAGATAGTTGTTATTAAAAATAAAAACTCGGAAAAAGTTGAAAACTAGGTAGATCGGACCAGTAACACCGGAGTTACGGCCCTTGTTTTAGGTAACGATGCTATATTTTGCGCCTACAATCGGATAAACAAGGCTAGAGTTATTGCCATTGATAAATGCTAAAATTCGCTTTGTTAAATTTGTAGTATATCATGTTTTACCTGGGCCTCGTTTTTATAAAAAAACAATTAAGTCAATTTCTTAAATGCATTACTATGAATTATACTTGACAAATAAACGTGATTTCATTTCATAGTCGGATACATGTGATTAGTACGTCTGCATTACGTGCAAGCATAATTGTCTACATTGAATACTTCGGTGGAAAAACGTGGACAATTTTCAAATTTGATTTACAATCGGAATTATTGTACGATGTTTAATTTAAGTGGGTTCAGATCTTTACCAGACTTATTCAGAATGTCATCAAAAATCTTCCAAACTATCATTGCTTGACTCACATCCGCCCATACACACAACTCCCCCTCCCCTCCACTCCTTCCCCTAATACTCTAATCTATTTTATGTTTAATTTTTAAATTGTTTTTCTGGGTCTTAGAAGAAATTAGGACAAATTCTATAATGCCAGGTCAAGAAAGCTGCATTACGGTCCTTCATTAACTGAACATATATTTCGCTTTCCTAAATAATTATGTAGCGTTTTCATTTTCATTCTGATCTTTATCAATAACATCTTAGTTTGACAAGTCTGAAACAGCCTAACTCACACCCCATACCATCCATCCAGCCTACATTTTTAAGAGCACAGAAGCTTTGTTTTTCTCTTGATTATCACCACATGTGTACGTTCAGCAGAGAGAGCGACACAGATCCTAATGGGACTCTTGTTAACAATAATAGTAACAGCCCCACTACAACATTTCCATACCTTTATCTTCGTGCCGTCAAAGATTACGTTAAACAGTAGTGACAACTTAAGCTTATGCCAACTTTGGGATTAATTTATTTTTGCCAGCAACACATTTACAAGACAATCCTGATGTGAAATAAGCTTCAAGTTTCAGAAATAAGTACTCATGACTTTTAAACTTACCACACAACCTTATCACATACAACCGTATTTCTCTCTTGCTACGGCAAAGTCAATGACATTATGTGGGCATGCCAAGTAATGTTTGAAGCATTTATAATTATACTTTCGTCAGGTGAGGAACTATAGTTTATGTTGTTGGTATTACTCTGAGATATTGTTTTTGTATTTTGCTATGAAAGAGATATGTATCAGTCTGTCTTGATTAAAAAAGGAGAACTAATACATGTAAGATAATGTTATGAAAGGAATATTATATTCCTATTCGACTTTTATACCTACCTACCAATTACTTGGTTCAATATTCCCAATTGACAAATGAAGCAATTAACTATGTGTTACTGTGTAACTGCTAAACATCCATTAGCATCCATAGTTATTTACGATGCGCGTATCCTTTTTTCAATATTGCCCGCAATCTAAGCATACTATGGTCATTTTCTATGGTGACAGTACATTGTTTTGTACTGCCAATACTACAAACCCATTGTCATTAAATTAACCATAAGGATAAAACATTAAACAGTGTAAGGTAACCCGAAGTATAAAATAATGGCACAACACGACACATATACCATTACCTTTATTTTTTATGAGATACGTTACTGTAAGTATTGGGATAAACATTACTCTGCCATATCTAAAGAAAGGTATCTATTTTCACAACTGGATGTCGAATCGAAACAATAACATTACGTAAAAATAGTCAGCTAAATGAAACCAATTCGCATTCCGGTGTGTTAAGTAGTTTTATTATACCTCACGTTTACACTCCTGTATAAATTGCCCTAACCCTTAGCGTGAAGCAATTTTTACTGTTCACCGGTAAACAATTTTTACTGTTACACGATTGTGACGTCACGGGGAGTATAAAAATAGGTTTTGGTTTTTTTCCAACAACGACGCGCTTTATCAATTGGAAATCGGTGGACGCTTATTAAAATACAGTTGAATTATGTCAATCGTAAGACGCTTGGTTTACCAAACGACATTAACAAATGTGGCGAGCAGATTTGTTACTTTAGATCAAAACTGGTATACAAATATAGATTAAAAAAAAAAACAAGAAAAAAAAAACATTGGCATTTTTTCCCCCTTATATATTTTGATGTTAATCAAAACATTTGTTCTGTATAATAAAATAAATATTGCATCCCAGTAATGAAGACTGAATATTGTCAACCTTCGGAAAAATAATGTCAACCTCGTCTTCGCCTCGGTTGACATTATCTTCCTCAGGTTGACAATATCCACTGTCACCATCACTGGGATAAAATATTTATATAATGTTTCACAGTATTAATCAACAAAATCAGTAGTTATATTGTATGGTCTCAAACAACAAAATCAAGCACATTTTACTTTCATAATATTTTTTTTATGTTATCAGCTACAAGCTGGCAGTTTACAAGGTGGTAGTATGTGTATCGTATACGTAGATGAAAATGCTTTACAGTTGCGACTTCTTTAACATTAAAGGTTTCATGGAAAACTGTTCAGACGATATCCCATAAAACTATCTGAAACTACAATGTGTATATTATTCATCTTTGAATTGCACTCACATTGTACACATTGTGGTGAAGATATTACACAGCAACAATGTGTACATCAATCTCAAATAATGAATAAGTATGAAACATTACTTATATGTTGATGATTAACATTTTGAGGTACTAATTTGGTGGATGTTAAGGCATTCTCTTTGAAATAGCATTATTCAATCAACAACTCTGTGCAACCCTAAATTTCCTGAAGTTGTTAAATACAACCGTACGTTCTTGCAAATATAACTTGACCCAGGTAATATTATATAATATTGTGCCAAAACATGTTTCTCATTTAACAGTTCCAACGGTAACGAATATAATTAGTTTGAACGGTGGGATTGATAACGGTAAATGTTTATACATAGAATGTATTTATTAAAACCTCGAACAGTCGTCTATTAACATGATTAATGACCTGTAAACTATGTTTGAATGCGTTTCCACTGAAAAATGTCATACTGCTGGAAGCACAACTATTAATTTGTAGCATGTACACATGAAATTCTGTTTGCAACTGCACATGTTTAAATCGTTTAATTGAAAATAACACCTGTCAGAATAAGTGGTGTACTCTAACTACCGGTAATTGGAAGTAAGTGTATGGCAGACAGCTGAACAAGACAAGCTACGAAACAAATAATGTATGGTCTCCTCGAGTTTGTTGATTTAAATACCTTGATGGGATGTTTAAATCACCCGACTCGATGAAACCATACTCTATCTACTACTTAATTTGATATAAAAAAATTGTTCGCTCTTTGATATTTCGACCACAGAGGGATCATAGGTATGCTATTATTATCTTCTATTTGCCATTATTTTAATTTACGCATAACGTGGTAATCAATAGGATATAACCTTGCAGACAAAAGTAGTAGCTTGTTAGTCTGGAATGCATGGACCGTGTTCAATGTCTCGCTATACAGTGCAATTTTGCTATATTGGCTAATATGAAAATAATGTAGGAAACCATTACGTGGTCCCGCCTTAATTAGCAGGATTTTATAACGGATTTTTTTAAAACATGTTTTACTGACAAAATGCGATAACCTGTTTAAAGTTACCTATTCAATGTTTTAATGTTACAATATGCAAACGTTTTAAGCCGAAATTAAGGTTTTATTTCCTACCTAAGCCAACCCCGTTTTCGCCTCTTGGAGAAGGGGTTGAATGAGGTATGAAAGTTAATACTCGGAACTCGAATGAGTATATATGTCAAAGTTTACTATGTCATTCCGAATATAAAGTTTCCAAACTGAGCTTTTCATGTAACACAGTTTTTGCCCACAACAACGTACATACTTTGGCACGTTTAGATGTCAGATACATAGGTCACCATTTTACTTGTGAGACCAACAAGCGCAATACAAATTAAATACTTAAATTATATGCTGAAAATCAAAATAATAAGAACGATTATAATAACTATAATAAATACTTGTAGCTTGCAAAATGTTAACTTGCATACTGTTGAAGGTTATAAACTGTCACATCAGAGTCAACAAAATTACGAAAAAAAATATCACTTAGGGAGAAATGCATATTAAGACAGCTGTAACAGTCAAGGATTAATTATATAGTAAACAATGTTTTGAATCATATTTTCTTTGCGAATATCTCTAATTACGCGACAGTGTCTTTATTAATTAAACGTATAATAGGAATATCGTAAGTATTATATTTCTGATATCGGGTACTTAAGTTTATTTATGTTATATAAAAGACTTTCTGTTCATTTCAGAAGGTACAGTGACTACTTTTATCTTAAATTACAAAGCATTCTCATCTTGCCATCATCAAACGCAAAGCCTATTAAAACTGTGTACATGTATATATTGTAGGCACACTATATAAATGGGATTGCGTATCTGGATGGATTATTGAAATGCTGTTATATACGTATCCTCAAGGGACTTTCGGAAATTAAACACGTATCCATAATAATACAAACCTGGGGCATTAGACGCATTGACCCCGTAGCTGTAAAACACTCTTCAGATAATGGCATATTTGCCCCCAGAGACAGAATAAAGTCTCGATTCAGTACTTAACGCAATATCCGCTAAAATTATTAATACAAATGTTTAAACTGACTCAACTGATGTTTTAATGATAAAATGATGTGTATACTGATTCAACAACTGTATGTACTATTTACAGCATACTCGTTCGAATATATACGATTTATACTGCTTCTCGAGGGCCGCATATAAGTAATATTTATAGCTGCAGCTGCATACTTTTTCGAGTATATGCGATTTATACTACTTCCAGTATAAATCGCATACAAGAAAAATATGCTATAAATGTTTTGTACCAGAGCCATTTATCCAACTACGCATGTACAAGAAGTTTTAGGGCGTTGCAGTTTTCAGTAAAAATAACAACTCTATTCAATCAAGAAATAGTATTATCATGCGTGATGAGCATGACCCATGTTTTGATTATTGCAGCCAATCGCCTTTGTATATTATTGGGCAAATGCACTGTCAAGGACTGCTGTTTTAGCCGTTTTGATTGACAGGTTGTATGTAAATTACAACTGCGCGCGCGTAAATTTGAGTAGACCATGGTATAACTGCCGAATCTGTCATTTATAGCACGGCTGAAATATACCGGCATTTACATCACGGGTTAGGCTCAGACCTTCAGGTTTATGAAAAACATATCATAAGCAAGAACAAAGGAAAACCATTAGAGCTATGGTACAAATGTTTTGTACCATAGCCATTTAATGCTGGTAATTGACATTTTGACTGACAGGTTGTGTGTAAACCTTACAACTACGCGCGTGCAAAATTGGGTAGACCATGGTATAACTGCCGATCCTGTCATTTATAGCACGGCCGAAATTTACCGGCAGTTATAGCACGGTTTAGGCTCAGACCTTCAGGTTTATGAAAATTATATCATAAGCAAGAATAAAGGAAAACCATTAGAGCTATGGTACAATATATGGATATGCCTTCAGCAGAATGTAATAACCTTCCCATTAATTACTTATAAAACAGCCTCATATAATCGGATGGAAGTTTATACTTAATGAGTGTTTGTAAGACGAAATCAACGTGAAATATAGTACTATACTATAATTTTCTGATAAGCTGTTTATGTATTTTGCAACAGTATGTGTATTGCTCGTACGCACTGACTTTATCAAAGAAAATAACACGTGTAATACTGCTTTGGCATTGCAGTTAAGCATCAAACCTTTGAAGGTATATGACAAGCTTCCTAACTGTGTTTTCACAGCATTTGGTTTATACTATACTAATATACAAAGAATGTGAAAATAATTGGTCAAACAGTGTGAAGTGGTAAACGACCAATCAAAATTCTACATCAACTGTAGACATTAAGGCCAAGTGCCTTAAAGCTCTTAATTTACTTAAAGTTGTTGCAAACACTAACTTGGGAGCGGATCGTAAAGTCCGCTTGCGACTTTACAGATCTCTTATCAGATCCAAGCTGGACTACGGCTCGATAGTATATGGACCGACTCGCAAGTCGTACTTGCAGATGCTCGATCCTATACATAATCAAGGATTACGACTCGCCTTAGGTGCCTTTCGCATATTATAAGCTGAAAAGAAATATAAAAAGATCGGACACGGAAAGTAGCATTCAAGGAAGACAGTCAACCACAAAACACAGAAACAAACATGCAAACAGACAAACAAGAAGGCAAAAGCAATAATAAATGAGAACGACATCACAGTCTATATGTTGAAGCTAATGAACCATCACTGTCTCTTAGACGGGACAAATTAACCCTTCAATACGCCATTAAATTAAAGTCTAACTCTAACCCTTCAAACCCAACTTTCGATAATGTTTTCAGTCCAAGTTATGAACCTCTTTTTGATCGAAAACCGAAGGCCATTCGATCATTTGGTCTTCGTATTAAACCAAAATTAAGAGACACTGAAATCGACCTAAATATAATTGCCAAGTACAAAGTACCACAAATTCCACCGTGGACTTTGGAAACACCATCAATTATTTTTGATCTTTGTAATAGTAACAAATCCAGTACAGACCCTACTGTCTTTCAAAGCAAATTTAATGAAATTAAATCGAAATACAGTAACTTTCAACATATATACACAGATGGTTCTAAAGATGGTGATCAGGTAGCTGCAGCAGCTGTTATTCACAAACACAGCATAAACAGCCGCCAGCCTGACAAGTCCTCTATCTTTTCAGCTGAACTTAAGGCAATTGAACTTGCCTTAAATTATATTCAGGAATCTGATGACGACACTTTTGTAATATTTTCTGATTCCTTTTCATCTCTTCAAGCACTGGGTAATATGAAACATGATAACCCAGTTGTGCTTCAGCTTTTAGAAAAGTACAATTCTCTTATAGTTGATAATGTTATTATTTTCTGCTAGCTTCCAAGCCATGTAGGAATACGTGGTAATGATAGAGCTGATAGTGCTGCTAAAGCAGCATTAAGTTTACATATAACTAATACTAAATTACCTTATACTGATTTTAAAATTTGTATTAATACATTTATTCGTAACTCTTGGCAAGCCGCTTGGGATTTGTCAGTTAACAATAAACTCCATTCAATTAAACCGTTACTTGGATAATGGCGTTCTTCTAGTAGACACATTCGTCGAGAAGAAGTTCTCCTAGCCCGGTGCAGGATAGGGCATACACGTTATACTCATTCATATTTATTACAAGCTGAGCAATTACCAGAATGTATACCCTGCTTTGCACCGTTAACAGTCAAACACATCATATTGGAATGTGTAGACGTTGATCCTATGCGTCAAAGGTACTACAATGTTTATACTATGAAAGAGTTATTTGATACTATAAATTTTAGGATTGTTTTAGATTTCCTAAAAGAGATCAGACTATATAAATCATTATAATGTTTTCTTATATATATTTACTTGTTTATATACCCGTTGACGGGCATTTGTTGATTTACATACATAGTTTATATTACACATTATCATCCCTTATGTTTTTAATAGTTTTATCTTTATATATTTACATCAATTTTTTATCAATACTTCATTTCTTCATTTTTCATCAATTTTTGCGCACAATATGGCCTATTTATGTGTCGACGTGCCGTAAAACACCATTCGTTCATTCATCTTTGAATGTGGTCTTTGTTTCTGTTTGTGTTTGTGGTTGACTGTCGTTCTTGAATGCTGCTTTTCCTGTTCGATTTTTATATCTATATTTCTCAAGATACCTTATAATATGAGATGCAAATTACGATGTACTCAAAATTTGAGATTTATTACGTCAAATGCTTTTTAATTGATTTATTAAACGCTTTAAACAAATATATTTTTGTCATTATAGTCGAAGTAAAGAGCTGATAGCCATTGCAATTTAAGCAACGTGACAACTAGCAGAAACGTATTTAACCTTACATTGATCACGGAATGAATGTAAGTGTTGTTAGGCAGTCAATACTGCACGTAGACACTCACGACAATTTTGCCTCGTTCAACACTATGGTAATACATATACTCATTAGTAGATCTGAAATCCCTACAAGTGTGTCTTTATGTGTTCATTAACAAGACAGTACAAGAATGATATGCTAGGTTACAAAGACTCTGGAATCACTCAAGTAAAATGAAGTACTGAATAAGCTTTGGCTTAATACATAGTATCATACTTCAACGCTTTAGCGCTCCATATACATGCGTATGGACTTTAACAGTAATGAATTATAATTAAATAAAACAAGAGGCGGAAGAGAGCATGTATCGCTCTACTGGCTATATTGAGTATTTGATGGGGAACACGACAACAACATGCGCAACTAGGCTTGGTAGTGATCATTCCCTGCAAAGTTTCACTGAAATCCAGCCAGTGGTTCAGGAAAACCTTTCTGGATATTTTTTTGTATATTAGGCCATAACCCATTCAACCAAAACACATCGATGATAGGCACAACTAAATCCAGCCAATGGTTCAGGAAAACTTTTCTTGATATTTTTTTGTATATTAGGCCATAACTCATTCAACCAGAACACAGCGAAGATAGGTGCAACAAGGCTTGGTACTCATCATCCCTGCCAAAATTCGTTGAAATTCTTCCAGAAGTTCAGAAGAGACTAGTCTGGATAAAGTTTGTGTATCAAAAACTTTAAAGAGATATAACTCCGCAGAAATCATTCAACCGGAACAAGGCGATGACATGCACAACTAGGCCTGGTACTGATCATCCCTGCAACGTTTCACTGAAATCCGATCAGGGGTTTAGGAGTACGTAGTCCGGAAATAAATGTGTGTTGTTAAAACCTTTAACGGGCAATACTCGTTCAACAAAATACGGCGATGACATGCATAACTAGGCTTGGGCCACTCTCATACTCTGTTCTGGTACTGATCATCCCTGAAATGTTTCGCTGAAATCCGGCTAGGGGTTCAGGAAAAAAGTCCGGACAAAGTTCGTGTATTAAAACCTTTTAAGGGCCATTATTCTGCCAAAAATCATTCAACTTGAACACGGTGAAGATATTCATAACTAGATTTGGTACTGATCATCCCTGCAAAGTTTCATTAAAATCCGTCCAAATGAAAGCCCTATCGTCATAATAAGGCAAAATACAGCATTTTTAACTTAATCAATGGCCGTAACTATTGTGTTACTAATACGATTTGGTTAGTTTTCAAACTTGTCTGAGCTTACATAGATATTAACAATCTTTGTAAGATTGATAAAGATCAAATAATAAATAAAGGTGCCAGAGTGTTCACAATTCAGAATATCGTGTTTTTTTCTGAAAAAAAGGACCATAACTCAGCTGTTACTAATCCCATTTGGCTGATTTTCGAACTCGTCCGAGCTTTTATTGATATTAACAATGTATGCAAGTTTGGTAAATATCAAATAATTAATGAAGGTGCTAGAGCGTTCACAAGGCTTAATATGGCATGTTTCAGAAAATCAAGAGCCATGTCTCCATTGAAATTAATTCGATCTTGCTGGTTTTCCAACGTGTCCGAGCTTTCATTGGTATAAAGACACTGGCAAATTTTCGTAAATATCAGATAAATAATGAAAGCCCTAGAGTGTTCACAAGGCAAAAGTTAACGGACGGACGACGGACACCTCGTCATCCCATAAGCTCTGCTGACCTTCGGCAGTAAAAAAAAATAATACTTGCCACCGTTTACGCGCTCTATCCCCTGGTTTGGCAGAATTTAATATTTAAAATGTCGACAGTACGACAACTTGAGCCACCCTGAAGATGGTATGGATATGACGGTGAACATGGAACCATCATTGGGGTTCCATTCTATGGCCACTGTTGTACGATGTCATTTTATAACAAAATGCTTTGCCATCAACGCGAAATAAACAAAATGGAATTTAGTTCGGAGCAGAGATTATGAAGCCTGCGTATCACAAGTAACAGTGTCACAGGATGACCTTAGTGGTTGGGCTAACTCAGGAAAGAATCAATGACGGTGAATGCATTTAAATAAGTTTAATGCAACTTTTAAATTATGTTTAATATATATACAATTATCTAAAAAAAACAAGCGAATACACAAATGAACTATGAAAAGAATGTTCTCCTGAACGTTTAAGACGTTCTTAGTATTGTTATAAATACTGAATGTCTAAGACACTAAAGTGTTGTTAAAGCTATAACAATGTTGATCTAGCGCGATAACTGTGATGCGCGAGAGCTCATGAAGATGATGATGCGCGAATTCAATGGATGATTGTCATCAATTGCCTTCTGTAAGGGTTGATGACGCGATGCAATGATAGTTAATCTCCACTGAGATTGTGAGTAATATTCCTCCAGTGAGGATTGGTAACGGGCCCACCTTGTGTCCCGGGGGTTGTCGTTAGTAAAACCTGGCTGCGCAGGCTCCACCGCTTGTAAACCGCTTGTAAACGTTATTCGTGGAAGCTTAGCTCCACTCCTGGATATCCAAATCTAGATGGCTTACTCCAACCCTGGATGGCTTATATCCTGGATGGCTTAGATCCTGGATAGCTTAGGCTGTAATTATACATACGTTTTAGATGTCGGTTGACAAACATAACAATCTTGCATAATTATCATTACCCAAACAAATCATTATTCAATCAATATATGGAAGCTGTACTAATGATGAGTAGCAATGTATACATATTCTACAACACCATGTATACGCTATGTACGTCGCTGTTAAATCAATGCCCCTAATACATGTAATATAAACATGATCAAATTACTCATATATTACCCTCACTGAGTTATGCATGCACGCATTTATTCTTGTCACTCATCTCATTGTTAACTAATGTTAACACTCGTGTATTACAATCACTGAGTTATACGCCAACGTTAACTAATGCACCTATTATCCACTGTTATCAAATTAATATTGTTTTACAATTAATGATCAATTACAATAATTACATCTAATAAAGTAACTTCAAAATCAGATGCTAGTCTAAAGTTATGTTTGAGAAACAACAATGCTAACCGGATGTCGTAGCCGCCAAACAAGATTGCGCCGCCCACTGAATACAAATATACGATAAAAGTTTAATAAAATTACTAACCACATGTTGCCTATGAATGTTGCCGTCCAATCTCCCAACCAAGTACTATTGATCATCCCGGCGAGAGCTAGAAGACAATGGGTTTTATAGCAAACATTACGCCCAAATCATTATTTCCCCCGTTCAGTCCGTGACAAACGTGGCTAAATCTACAGTATTGAATCTACACGAGAGGCCCTTATACAATTTTGCCGTTTAAGGAAAATATACCTATACGTTTACATGCATTAGCACAAAACTAAACTCAAGACACGGCCTCTCTGGCGGCCACTTAAAATGTGCACGCTTTTACGTGTTACATGAATAGATCATGAATATGGTGAAATTGTTTCAACTCGAACGATAGATTTTGGGTGTAACCGATAACTTACAAGAGATATGTACGACCAGTACACTCTACCCGTGACATTTTGTGACAAACAGTCAAAGGACTAAATTAAATAAGCAAACAACATATCCTAATATTGATTAAAAATACTCAGAACTTTTACAGGTTGAAAAGGAAATGGATTACTAGTATTATTCATTTCCGTAACTTATTTCTAGTCAACTGTTATGTTAGTTCTTTTGTTGTAATAGTTATACTTGTTTTGTGTATCTCTTTCTTATCTATAATGAAGTATATATATATAGCTTGTTAATGTCTTAAACACGTTCTTTTTTTATAGTTACCACAATTTGGCATAGACCTAAAAAACTTATTACGGTCTGGAATGTGGCGTATCAATAATTTATAGTATAGAATACTTTAATTAGTTGTGTTGATTTAACATTGAGAAGTCTGGAAATGATTAACCTAAATAGTATTATAAAAGAATACACATCAACTGTAATAAAGAACTAATATACATACTAACATACCTAGTCCATTGTTATTGAATTATATGTATAACTGATCGCAATGTTATGTATTAGCAACGTTTATGTTAGTTCTTACGTTGTAATAGTTATAGTTGTTTTGTGTACCTCTTTATTATCTGCAGTAAAGTATATATAGCTTGTTAATGTCTTAAACACGTTTTTTTATAGTTACCACAATTTGGCATAGACCTTAAAAAACTGATTACGGTCTGGAATGTGGCGTATCAATAATTTATTGTATAGAATAATCTAATTAGTTGTGTGGATTTAACATTGAAAAGTCTGGAAAGGATTAACATAAATAGTATTATAAAATTATACACATCAACTGTAATAAAAGACTAAGATACATACTAACATACCTAGTTCATTGTTATTGAATTATATGTATAACTGATCGCAATGTTATGTATTAGCAGTAAATGTTTGCAAAAGATAAACTCGCGGATTCGGAGATTAACATACTAAATCTGACATGATAAATGTATTCACCTGCTGTGCATATGTGTCAGTGACAGGAGAAAGTGAGAAATACAGGGGCTCACAGCCGTCTTCATCTCGATTATGTTCTAATTTTCTTCAGATATATTCCTCTAAAATCCAAGCAGCAGTATAACAGTGCTTTTCCAATGTTATTATTAACATTCTTCATTTGAAAAGACTATAACATAAGGTTATTTCCTTGCTTTCGATCGCATAATTTCCATCATTAGCAATTTGTAACAATAAATGTATGTGTATGTTTTTGTTTTAATTTTCTATCAACCTCACTCTTACCCTATTGGCATCACAATTACACAGGACATTGTAAATAAAAATATCCTCGCCAGGTTATATTCTCTTAAAAACATGAAAGCATTACTAGTAAAGAAAAGTATAAAACATAAATGATCATATATACATGACTAAAATAAACAAAAGCTAAAAAAGACACAAAGCATGTACTCAATGACTTGATAGAAGCCAGAGGAACAAGAAACAGACCGTTAAGGTTTCGACTAGATAACATTTAAGACAAACCTCAAACACTACCGTCGTTTGAGGATTTAATTATACCTCATCATAGGATCCACAATCTGTACGGACATCGCACAATCAACGTGGAAAGCATAATGGCGATCTGTAAATGGGTCAACCAATAAACATGCGGTGCGTTGCACTCAATCTCAATACTGGATAAACTAGAACTATCACAGAAGGTGATGAATACACCCGCTTCAATTGTCAAACAAAGGATAATAATTCTTTAATAAATTAAGCAATAAACAATGGGTGATGTAGAAGGACATACTGTCATCAGATCAGTTGTTATGTGTATATGAAGTTTTGTAACAACCCATTCACAAATGTTTGATGAATGTAAGTAATGAAAATGGTCACGCGACGAGACGTGACTGGACAAAACGCGAAGTGACGGAACGGGACAAAAATGTGTTACTCGACGCGACGGGATATTACTGACAGCATGATTCCTATATAGCCCCACTTCACTTTGGGAAAGTGGGTGTATAATGAAATATGCACGTATATGTTGCAGCTTTATAACTAAAACAGGAGAAAATCAGTTGCAGATTAATCATTGCAAACAAATTGCCCATAACGGTATGTATCAATTAGCTTTTAAAATCAATCAAACCGTAGCGACAAATAACTTATTCTAAGAGTATATTGTACTGATACCAATGACATATGCTAAATTATGCATTCGATCACTTGTCATTCACATTTTGCAAACTTGAATAACACTTAGCACTGTTTTATCATGTAATATGATTCCTGGTGTTCTATACTTCTTCTAAATTATCACAAGTGATATGCTGCAAAATAGAGCAAATACAGCTGAAGTTGATTCCTCTATAGGATGCGTTTTGTAGAAACTATTTTGTTTCAATCTAACTTACTTTCAAAATTAAATCTGCGACAAAACATTCAATATTTCAGACGTAAAGAACCAATCGGTTTATGCCATGACCATTTAAACCCGATATCAATAAGATAATGTTTTTGTCTGATTTATATATCATTTGAGGTAATGCGTGATACACCAGTTACGCCTTCTAGCAAAGCGTTTGGTAAATACGCGTTTCAGATGGATGGGCGTTCTGTATATGTCGTTCGATCTTTGTATTTACTTTAATGACTGATTAAGTGGATTTTAGCCATTGGTTAGTTTGCTTTGTGGCTTTCTAGGCTTTTGTTTTTTTATATTAATTTACATAATCGTTTTTGTGATATACTTATATTGCCTATTAATGCTGCATTGTTTGCTAGAGAATATAACCTGGCGGGGATATCTTTATTTACACTTTCTCGTTTTACTGGGATAATAATAGGGTAAGAGTGAGGTTTGGTGCACCCTAGAACCTGGTTTAGGTTTAAACCCAAGCGGCCCTTTTTACCACTGACCTTTCAAAGTCGGTTTCCCTATTGTCAACACTTTTATGTTTGTGATGTCGTTACTTGACTTTAGTCATCTTTATAACTGTTGTTTCTATGCGTGCTTTTGGTTGACTGTGGTCCTTGAATGCTGCATTTCCTGTTCGGCCTTTATATCTTCTTTTAACATGCTGTGTTATACCGAAAACATACCTCAAAAACTATATATACAGCTGATATAAATACAGTTTTGTTTGTTTGTTTGTTTGTTTGATGTTTCACGTCATTTCCAACACATGTCAGGTTATATATGACGGTCGATTTGTTTGTGGTCGAAGCAGACCAATCACTTTTCCTGGGTACAACTAGTACTGTTTACCTCCCGCCATCGACACTTCCTCACTTAAAAGTTATAAATACAGATGATACAATACAGATGATATACGACAGTTGATATTTTACATATGGTATAATACAGATGATTTAAAACACTGTCAGATGATATGAAACATATTTTATAAAACAGATGATATTGCGTGCTTTTTCTGAAACTGTTCACATTTGACTAATTTAGAACGAATGTACAATCTGATTATTGGCAAAGTCAATGCATTGTCTCCCAGAAACGAAAGTAATGTTTTTTTAGATAGAGTGAACGATAAGCTAGAGATTTAAGGTTTACTTCAATTGATAATATATTTGAAATTGTTTCAAGCCTTCCTGTATCGTGTTATCTTTGAAGTACATTTGTATGTATCATTTGGTGACCGTTAAAGGTCTTCCCGTAAACCCACTCAATATTGCAATTATATTTTCAATCCCCAGGGATTGTATAACATTCACAGCGCCAGCTGTATACTTAACAGATGACGTCTACCTAAATCATGAAAAGGGTGAACACATTTGATATGTGCTGCCAATTTGTTCTTGCTCTTAAATTCTTATTCTCTTGTTGCTCTGACTTCTACCAAGTCACTGAGTACTTAATGGTGGATTTCTATGCCTTTCACATTCATATCATACAAACAATGACTTGGCTGAAACCAGAGCAACATGGGAATAAATCATTAAAGACAGAAAAATACACAACTTATGATAAACATTAAACGTTACTATCCCTTTCATTGAATCTTATGGCATTACGTGGTCCGAGTATTAACTTGCATACCCCATCCAACCCCTTCTAAAAGAAGCGAAAACGGGGTTGGCTGGGGTATGAAATTAAACCTTAATTTCGGCTTAAAAGTTGCATATTGTAAAATTGAAATATTTAAGAGGTAATTTTAAACAGCTTTACGCATTTTTTTATGTAATTTGTTTTTAAACGTGTTTTAATGTCGAAATGTTCGTAATAAACCCCTGTGCTAATATAAGCTTTCCCATCACTTAATGGAATTAAGCCGGGACCAGGTAATGGGGGTATCACTTTCCTCAACATATACATTAATTATAGAGATTGTAGTCGAGTTGAGAACAATTGTAACCTGTATATAACTAAAACGCAACCGCATCTGTCTAGTGTTCCCATTTCGAAAACACTTTGTATTATGATATAATCGCAACTCTATCTACTTTTAAAATATCCAAACTTGACTCCTGTGGACACTTTATCTAAAAACACGTTAATATTTGTCATTATGATCACTGTCATACAATATGTCCCAAATATATAGAGGTTATGACCCTATCATGTTTCAACGTACTGCATGTTAAGATATTGATCTGTGCATCTTTTCGACAAAGTTCGACAGTACGCTTTCATCTTTGCCTGTTTGATGAACCAGCATACTGTGGACATTTTCAGACAGAGGAGCTCGAGTTGTTGATAGTCTGTGATCGTTCTTGTCGTGCCCTTAATGGTTTATTCTCTTGTTGCTCTGGCTTCTGCCAAGTCATTGAGTACCTTCATTGTGGCTTTCTAGGCTATTTTTTTTGTATTATATTTACGCGAGCATATTTGTGTTTTACTTCTATTGCCTATTGATGCTGCCTTGTTGGTTAGAGATTAGATCATGGCGGGGATTGCTTTATTTACACTGTCCTTTTTTAATGGGTTTAGGATAAGGTATGTTTGGTGCACCCTAGAACGGGTTTAAACCCCCAGGGCCTTTGTTGCCAATGACCGTTCCAAGGCGGTAGCCCTATTGTCAACCATTCTGTGTTTGTGATGTCGTTTGCATTTTTAATTACTTTTGCCTTCTCGTTTGTCTGTTTGCGTGTTTGTTTCTGTGTTTTGTGGTTGACTGTCCTCCTTGAATGCTACTTTCCCTGTCCGATCTTTTCATATTTCTTTGTAAGTGAGAAAGTGTCGATTCTTACGGATGGTCTGAAGTGTACAGTACTGGTTCAACCCAGGAAATATGGATTCTCTGCCTCTACCACAAAAAAAATCTACCGTCATATATACCCATACATGTGTTGAAAATGACGTAAAACATCATTAAAACAAACAAACATACAAAAAACATACAGTGGAATAACATTTTCTTTTGAGAAACAGCGATGCGTGTGCAGTCCTTCCCGACCTGTCCTACAACCCCCTTGAAAGTACACTTTATTCGAAAAAAACACAATATTTTCTTCAAAGGAAAGCATCAAGTGAATGAATTTTCAGAAAACGTGCACATGATAATTATTATTATTAGTTTCATATTTAAATTGTTTAACACATATGTTGCCATTGAAAGGTACTGCAAATAATGATAGTATGGATGTTGAAAATGACGCATTAACTGAACACAGTCTAACAAAAAGCACGTATCAAGCCAACAACTGTTACAAAAATAATTAAAAAAATAAAACTTCTGTCAAGTCATAAGGTACTTGCTTTGTGGCTTTCAAGACGTTTGTCTTTTTTATTTTTACAAATACTGCCTTGTTTGTTAGAGGGTATGGCCTGTCGCGGATTTATTTTTGACACTGTCTCGTTTAATTGGGAAGACAATGGGTAAGAGTGAGGTTTGTTGGGCCCTAAAATCTGTTTAAAGTCTGCACGTCTCACCCAAGTCTTTATTTTGACACAGACCGATTTAAAGCGATTGTCAGCCCATTTACTTTTCTTTTACTTATCATTGCAATTGTTGTTTTCTTTGAACGACTGTGTTCTGTAGTTGTTACGTTTATCTATACACGTCCACGCCTTTTTCTATTAAGGTCCTATACAAATCCATAAAACACGTTCTCATTTGGTTTGACCCTTTTCTGATTGGGCCAAAATTGCAATAATTTACTGCAATAGTTGAAAAACTAGCAATTAAATTCACTAAAACAAGCTTTTTCTCAATTTAGCTCTGTATATAAGCAAACAGTGCTACCCTATAGTTAATTGACTGAATTCAGCCACACTCCGATGGAGTAAACAGTGAACTTGTTTTATTTTACCTAACTTTCTATTATCTTCTTATCAATATTGGCTGAATTCAGCCAGCTGAACAAAGCAACGGCTTACAAATACATGTTTTGTTTTCTCCGCTAACTTTTTATGTTCTTCTTGTCAATACTGGCTGAATTCAGCCAGCTAAAGAAAACAAGGGCTTTCAAATACATGTTTTACTTTCTCCACTGATCTGTTTTGCTTCACCTTTCCTGTATGATGCTTAAAGCACACAAAGGTTATGGCTGAATTCAGTCGCGTATGTTTCGTCGTCAGAGTATATGCAACACCAATAACCAATCAGTAACTGGAGTTTTCATATAAATCAATCGTAAACATCTTTGTCTAAAACCATCGGCTGAATTCAGCCGCTAAAAAGGTAAAACCGCTACAAGTATGAGATAAGAGCCAGTAGTATATTTGTTTGGCTTGATACGACCACCATCAATCATAGGTTGAACGATACTGGCTGAATTAAGTCGCTTATGTTTCGTTGAACAACAGCCTTTAGAATAAGATACATTATTAATTGAGTGAACACAGTCTACGATTGTAAGTCTTCTAATTTTGCACAACTTTCCATTGAATGTTGTTTAACGGCTCATCAACACAGTATAGGTTATTTAGAGCCGCCGCAGATAGAGGGGAAGGATACATAGGGATCCGGGAACCCTGCCCTACTCTTGCGCAACTATCGGTTATACATTAAAATTCTAACTGTATCTACTAGAAATGCCTACGCTCCTATAATAATAATTGCTAAGCGTTTGACTTTAAGTTACGTAAAAGCTGAACGTTGTTGTAAGGTATGTGTTTGCAGGTTTGCGTGCGTGCCAGCGTGTGTTGGTGTGTGCGTGGTAAGCAGTTAATATTCTTACTATTGTCTTCGTAACACCTTCGAGTACTGTTCCGAGTTGTACTTTTATTGCACTACTAAATTTTAAAACCTTTTTTCCCCAAGGAGATGTAAAGCGATAATTGGCGCTAAAAGTAAGACAAACGTTTACATCCATTATCTCTACCACCTTAAAATGCGAATCAAACTGTTTCTGATAAGAACCGATGAGAACGCATATTTCAAAATCTCGGAAGCATTTATTGTTTCCTATGGAATTAACATGACGCCAGTTGTTTATCATTTGTCCATTTAACCAATCAAACCGACAGTCAATAGCACGTGCAATTGTATTATAATCCAACCTATTGTCATTATACTCCAACATAAACACTAGGGCGGAGATATATAAGTACTGGCTTCATGTCGATTTGTAATTCAAATCAGTTAGATAATAAATTAATAATTATTGTACATGTATCGACATATTTATCATCAACGGTAGTCCTATTGTCAACCCTTGTATGTTGTTGATGTCATATATTGCCTTTAAATCACCTTTGTAATTATTGTTTGTTTCTATGCGTGTTGGTTAACTGTAGTCCTTGAATTCTACATTTCCTGTTCGACTTTTATATCTTCTATTATACTCTGATAGAGAATGAGGTATCGATATTCACATCGTGTAAAGGTTATCTATACCATAAGAGCGGCTTCACCCCATAGACTAAGCTCTAAACCTGTAAATGTAAGTGTTCAAACCAGGGAGTGACACTATATAAACATCACCTGTGTATGAGCACATACCTTTATTATTCAAAGACAATTTACTTTACACAATGCATTTAACATAATTCAAACAAAGCAATCTACAGGTTTCGCAACACAAATGTTACACATCTAAAAATACGTTAGTTAAATCCCCAAAAAGAGGTGAACTTGTATCTACTCAATATCCTATGAAAATTACAAATGCATCTTATTCAATTTATCTAGAGATGTTGAATATTAACACATGCATATAGAAAATAAAAGTATAAATAATATGCGTGTTTACTTAGTACTACAGTTATTTCACTACATGTGTTATCAAATGAAAGACGCGTGGTATCAGCTTTATTTCACTCTTCTTACTTTTGAATTGACATCATTAAGAACGTTGCAAAAATCACACAAATGCCGTTAGTTTAAAGAAAGGAATAGAAATACAAAATAATTACCTACACACGCGTAATGGCCGTATGCTAAACTACCATGTTACACATAACGGTGTACGTGTGTTTATGACTTAAGTTTGAATACAATTCGCGTGTATGCATAACGTGTATATAACGTTTATGTATGTATATTTTTAAACACGCTTTTAACAGCATGAACAGTTAGAGCTGGATTTATTATAACGCAAATAACATTATTTAGATAGAAAATGTTGATAGCATGTTTGGGCGCCGTTTTCCTTTTTAATTAAAGTGATTGTGATATCACACAGTCATCTGAAAGGTGATATCAGTGATTGAACTAGTGATGTCACCCGAGTGATATTACTGACATGATACCACCTAACCTCACTGGAGACACTCACTGGAATAGGTATCACCTTTTGAATGAGTAATACCACCTATTGAATGAGTGATATCACCTATCGAATGAGTGATATCACCTATTCGATTGAGTGATATCACATCATTTGAATATATTGTATCACTCACTCATTTTCAATGCATGATATCACACATTCAAATAAGTGATATCATATGATCGAATGAGTGTCTCGTTTTCAAATAGGTTAGGTGATATCTGAATCAGTAATAAGAGCTATCACCTATTCGAATGAGTGATATCACAAACTTGGATTTTAAAAAACGTCACCCATAATCGTGTCGTTATATGATGTTAGCGTTCTTACATAGACCATAACACATTTAATTTAATCTTTACTTTGCTTGGCATGGCCAATGAGAATTGGTACTTGAATACTGCTACCACAGCTTTAAGTTGGCATTTTCCACTTTTCGGCTTCATAACACCTCCCCCTATCCACAAATTGTCATTTTCGTTATTAAAAACCCAAATATAATGCAGCCATTTGTTTGTCACTTTTGTTACTTCGCCAATCCACATATTGTCCGTATTAAAGTCATGTGCAGATATCAATATCCTTTCTCCAATTTCCACTTTTTCGGTGTACTCCATGTACTTGTATTCTGAACTTTAAAAATGCAAATACTTAGTTTTTTTTTTTTTTATCTTAATCATGTTTCATTTGAGACAGACTGACATAGCCCTTAATTACCACAAACACTGCCTCATAGGTAAGAGACACCATTGGCCAGCTGGCTTCTGACAAGTAGGTGTTAATTGGATTTGACTGACGGGTCGTAACTATGTATAAACTACAAGATCAGAAAACCAAAGTATTTCTACTTCTTGGGCAAGCGTGATAGCCAATAAAGATAATTGATATGTGTCTGCATAATTGGCCATTGAAATATGATCTCAGCTTTATTGCAAGCATCAAGTTCCTAGCTGGGAGATCTGGTCTTAGATAATGATAAAGTTATAGGTCAGTCCGATGAGAAACTTCACAGAAAATGTATGCAATATATCGAAAGAATGTAGATTAGATTATTACTTTTTGGATGATCTGTTTGTTTGAATGTATGATGTTTAAGTAATTGTTAGCACATGTTAGGTCATACATGATGGTCAATTGTGGTAAAGGCTGACCACCCCATTTTTCCTGGGTTGAAGCAGTACTGTATACCTCCCGCCATCCATCCCTAAGAATTAACACTTTCTCACTTAACAAGTGACCTCCCGGTGGGATTTGAGCCCGCAACGGTGTTAAAGTTATGCCAAAATTAGTTTGGAGGCTGCGGGGGGAGCTTCCGTTTCAATAAAACTTTATTTGTTTTTATTAATAATGTTCCATAGAAAAGTATTCAAGTTGTACCGCTTGAAGTGGACAATACAAATTTACTCCGTTTTATAACAGAAACAAAACCGTACATTTATTACTTCTTGATTTATTTAAGTTATCAAATATTGATTTCTCTGAAAATAAATAATTTTAGGGGGTTTTATTTCACAATAGTGTTCAGTTGTTTCAATTGAGCACAATAAAATGTTCTTCTTTTCTGAATATTTTTCATAAAAATAGTATTCAAATTGTACCGGTGGAAATGAACACTGTAAATCAATTATACTTATCCTTATGGGTTTGCATATTTGAAAATGCTGCTGTGTTTAAATAGTAAATCAGTCGTCTTAGTTAATTACTTTATCTATTTATGATCAGAAGCTGCAGTGTATTGTTTAGATTAAACAGGTTTCAAGATTGAAAAATAATGTGGCAGAAGTAATATAGTTCAGCTGATAAAACACATGCTGTGTATAGGTGTAATACAATATCTCTGCTGGCCACTATTAATTTCTAATAGTCAGTTCCTGCTGGAAACTAACGGTATATGAGAAATCTGTAGGGCGACCTGGCTGAGTAACTTTTCTGGTAGTGTGGAATAGGCTGAATACTAGAAGGCCATCGGTAAGAACGGTTCTATTTAATGCGTAATTAATGGGCCATATAAACATCAAATATGTCTTTCAAAAGTTGCGTTGGAAGATTTCCTAAATAAATGCATCTTTTATAACAGAACACAGTACAGCGATACGATTGATGATCAAAAGCGTTGAAGAACAGGCACACACAGAATAATATAGTTATTCCTTTAAATATAGTTATCCATTTTATTGTAATATCCATCTTTTAGAAGTAACATATTAATTTAAGAATAGTTGTAAGTTATATAGTTATGAAACAAGTTTATTTATTTATGCTTTCTTCATCTTTCGCAGCACAAACCTAATAGTATAGTTTTGCCTTTAAATATACTTATCCCTTTTATTGTAATGTCCATCGTTTAGGAGTAACATATGCATTTAGGAATAGTTATATATTATATAGTTATAAAACAAGTTTATTCATTTATACTTTCTTCATCTTTCGCAGTGCTACATACTGGTAACATATTGTTTTGAAAATGAAAGATACAAAAAGAAAATGTACCGCATTAATCCTCTACAGGAAGTGATTTGATGGAATTATTAATTTCTTAATTTTAATATAGAAAAAACTTACAACATCTACATTTAATACAAACCGCATTAATCCTATACAGGGAGTGATTCGATGGAATTATTAATTTCTATATAGAAAAACCCTTACAACATCAATATATTTTAAACAAACCTTCCGTTACAGTAATTGTTTATAATAACGCTCTTTGATAGGTATGTATGATATTAGTGTTCCAAAACTCAAATATATATATATGAGTGCTGCGCAGAGGGAATTACTAGAGTATTATATATAATATGGTGTATTAAAGGCGTATAACTATTTTCGTCATTGTCATTATTAGTACGTCAGGAACATATAAAAGCAATGTCTCTATTTACAACCAAAGTCACGTTGAATGAGTGCCATCTTGCTGAAGACGTTATTCTTATGTAAAGATAGAGCATGAGAATAATGCGTCAGACAAACTGTATATTAAAATCCCATGTAGAATCATGATCCTGGTGTTAAATTACATAAAGTATATGTATTTCCAAGCTATGTTAAAAAACTCGCTTTTCTATCTACAGTTTGGCACGAAAGAATACGTGATTGTAAATATACCTAACCAGTACTGTATTTGCGAAACGCGTACCATGTACGTAAGTTTCATTAGCATCGCAGTAATGATTTTCGATTTTTATTTGTTTTGATTTTATATTTCATTTTGTCGCAATTTTAATAAAAACTACTGGTATCTATGAACAACACAGCATATATGACGATTGCTTTTACAATTTTGTTAGAACCGTGTACTATGGGGAAAATGCCATGCGTTTGTTTTTTAAAAAAAAACAATAGCATACGTGGGATGTCGGCTCACTAGTATTAAAGGAACAATTGTCTTTTTTATTGTAACATTTCAGTCTGTTGAACGACGAGTCATCGTCGGAACTCGCATTTCATCACGATGAATGGAGTGATAACGAAATCAATCAAACGTGGGTTCCGACGATGACGACGAGTATGCTAGTTAACGTTAACGTCAAGAATATATTTTGCTGAACTATCAAGACCCAACGCGGTACTCATTGTGATTTCTGGAGATATGCACACTATTCGTGATGAACTTACACATATGATACAGTTGAAATATCAAACATTTATCACAAACATGTACTTCCCTATAAATACGTCGTTTTTGAATATTCGATACGACATAGACCTAGCTAGTCATATCCATCAGGATTTCGTTGCCGGGCAATAAACCCGGGCAATAAAGCGTTAAAAATATTCATATCAATTTGGAATTCCCGAGTCTATTTATTCGGCTAACGACGGAAAAACGAACCGTATGACGGAAATAACCGAATGTTCTTTATGATTATTTCAGCGGAGTGATACGGAAATTACCGATTAATTACGATTGTATACGATCGTTTGTCGTCTGTTTGTCATCTGTTTGTCATCCTGTTTTCGCGCCAGATTATTGGCGATACATCTACATGTGTACGTTGAGCTGTCATATTTGACCATAACTCTACGGAAATAACTTGACTAGTAATGCAAAGAAGATGAAATAAAATAGATGATAGATAGATAAAAGTAAAAGAAAGAAATAAGGCATAATACAGGGACCATAAAGATAGTTCAACAACTTTATAATACACTCAATTATATAGAACCATCCGGAGATAAAATAAACACTTTAGACCATTCAAAGTCAATGGCGTTCATTTTAAATCAAATTTCGGAAAAAAATGTCGTTTAGATCTACACAAGTTTACGCGACAGACGTGCATGAACACATCAAAATGGGATTACATCTATTAATAATATTTTTTTGTATTCTCCCTGGAAAGAAGCGTAGTAAATTAGTTGAATTTGACAGTTCAACAAAGTCATTACTGAAGTATATGATAAATAGAATAAAAAATGTCTATTTTCATATCACACCCTATATCAGGCCCTCGATCCGTATTAGCCCTCGAGCTAAAGCTCTAGGGTTGATATGGCGTTTCAGGCCTGATATAGGGTGTGATTGAAAATACCCATTTATTATTCTCTATGTTTTCTTCTGCCGCGAATACCACCACCTTAGAAAATCGTTGAATAGAACTTATCATAGGCCGAGGTTACATTATCGCTAAATCTACAAAACTTCTTGTGTTTAATATTTTAAATGCAAATCTCTCCCTACCAAACATTTTCTTCTTCTCGACGTGTTGGTTTAATCTACATATCTCTAAATTATTAATCTACATATCTCAAATGCTTTAAATTAATTTATATTATCACATATAAGAAATGTGGGTGGTTGGGAAAAACAGAAATGAGTGAAAATTAGAGATTTGTGTTGCTTTTTAACAAATTATCTCACCTATGCTGAACGAGTTAGGATAATTAAAATGGAGAAAAATGTCGTTAAAAGTTAAAGATTGGCAATATGAAACAATATGTCTATACTCTGTGGAAAATGTTATAGTTAGACGTGTACCATGTATTCCTTAAATTATAATTATTTATTAATGAATATTATTAAGGAAACATTAGTGATCTTATGATTCAGTGCAAAGTTAACAGCAGCAATGAATGTGTGTAAAAGACAAGGACATTAGCAAAATAAGGTTTGATAGAATACATGTATTGTATGGTTAGCAGTGAAATAGCGGATTTTAGCAATGAAATAAAAGTTGTATTTTATATGTGTGAAATATAGAGTTTTTTATTTGTTTAAAAAATAACTTGTTTAGTATATATCATTCGACTGTAAATGGTTTTACTAAGAAAATTTGCTATATCTTTTAAAACTGGTCAAGTATTTCAGAATTGTTGTCATTTACAGTGAAACATGTCAGTTGATCACTACATTTTTCGAAAGTTGCTATCAATATATTATATCATTGGATTGGAAATAACTTAACTAAGAAAATGAGTCGAAGATTATTGAAATCGGTTAAGTAGTTTAGAAGTTATGGGGAATTAAAAACAGCAATTTTATTTTTTTACATACTAAGCCAATGACGTCGTCAATTTTTTATTTATTTTTCTACATACTGCTGTACACTTTATTTATAAAGCATAACATAAAAATAAAATGTGTTGTTTGGTCGTGAATAACAGATTTTATTTCATCTCGAAGTGATCAAACTTCAGTATTTTCACTCCTGCTTCGCATTCGTGAAAAAATAAAGTTTTTACACTTCTCGATGAAATAAAATCTGTTATTCACTCCAAAACAACAAGTATCCTCTGTATATTAATTATGTAAAGATATACATGAACGAATGAACGAACGAACGAACGTATGTAAGAACGAAGGAAAGAACAATCAAAAAAAAAAAAAATGAATGAATGTATGAATGAATGAATGAATCAATCAATCAATAAATAAACGATGGAATGAATAAATAAATAAATAAATAAATAAACAAATAAATGAGTGAGTGAGTGAACGAGCGAGCGAGTGTGTGTGTGAGTGAGTGAAAGTGTGAGTGAGTGAATGAGTGAGTGAGTGAGTGAATGAGTGATTGAGTGAGTGAGTGAGTGAGTGAATGAGTGAATGAGTGAATGAGTGAAAGAACGAATAGCGAACGAATGAACGAACTTACAAACGAGCGAACGAACGATCAAACAAAAAACAAACAAACAAACGAATAAATGATGAATGAATGAACGAACGAAAGAACGAACGAACGAACGAACAAACGAACGAACGAACATCGAACGAACGGAGGAATAGCAAACGAACGAACGAATAAATAATAAATAGAACACATTTCAAAATTGTATGTTTCTATAAAACACATATGACTCCTGGAGATAGATCAAATATGACCTCAGGTTCATGATTTAACACGCTATATATAAAACCCATATGTCATGTGTTTTTTAAAGAAGATTGTTTGTAAGGACTCTTTTCATATATAATTAAAAGGAAAAATCTGAAATCTCTAAACCCGGGACTTTGTTTGAATACGCTTGATGGTCTAGTACCTAGGAATCATCAGTTCTTGAGAAAACTAAAGATGTTTTAAGATATAAACTATTTTTAGTAATAGCGGCCATCTTGGATGTCGCACTGACCTTCTTTTAAAAAGAAATTGAAAAACAATAAAATCAGGATCAACCTTGCGAAGTTTGGTCAAAAACGGCAATACTGTTTCTGATATAAAGCCGTTTAAGTAAAAAAGAAAAGAAAAAAAGAAACGACTACCTCCCCTTGCAAGACAAATGGCGGAGAGATGGATGATGAGCGGACGGACGGACGGACGCCCATTGAAGAGTGATCACTGTATACTAGTTCATCTTTGAGGCGTTCTCTAAGCAATTGGCTCATGTGTGATAATACGTGAAAGGTGATTTATAAATAAACAAGAAATTAGAAGTTAACTGTTTTTCATTTGTTTTTCATTTAAATCTTGTGAAACAGAGTCATGACCGGAGGCCTGAATTTACTCCTGTAACATCCAAAATCAGGACGGACTAAACACGGGTACCACGATAAAGGCAAGTTAATACCATTTCGAATGATACATATCTCTATGATACTTTCAAAATGTAGAATTCGACTCAAATTTCGATGATTGGAGAACGCCGTATCTTTACAACTGAACAAATATATTACCACAATGTAAATGTTTTTTGTTGTATACGTTCATAGAGTAACACTGTAGTGTTTACATTGTCATGTATGCATATATGTATGCATGTATATGTATGTGTGCATGCGTGCGTGCGTGCGTGTGTGTGTGTGCGCGCGTGTGTTCGTGCGTGCGAATGAATATGTGCATGTAAAAGACAAAAAAATCATGCTTGTTTAGAGTTTACTGATAATTCTATATACTAGTCATACGCCGTATAATTACAGTTTAAACGTAATATATTTTCGTTATCATCATAATACATGTATTTATATCAACTGCTTAACGAATGTTCTATTTAAAGTGAATTGTATGCCCAATGCGGCCGGGTGGTGTTGTAATATAACTTTAATTTGAAAACCTGTTTGTACATAACACAATGTCACTATGATAAAATATTCTTATCTTATCTTATCTTATCTTAACTTATCTTATCTTATCTTATCTTATATTTTATCTTATATTATTGTCAACCGATAATATGGACATTTGCTGGAATTTAGACAACGATAAATGAGTAGCTAGATATCTTTGGATTATCGCAGTTTAAAACAATCAATAGTTTGAATGCTGTTGTTTATATATATATATATAAATATATCCAAAACCGAGTTTCATACAATGTCAAATACTAGGTCACTTTACATGCACATGGACTACTTGATTGTTGTTGCAGATGAAGTGCTTTTCCAACACTCGCTATACGTTAATCGGTTCTATTTACTTTTACTCGAGATAGCGAATGAATAAATTCGATATGTAAGTCCTATTAACATATGATAGTAAAGTGTTAGTATACAGTAAATTGTCCAAAATGGATTGTATTGGCTTCGAGTCCAGTACAGTGCAACACATGCATGCATGCAGAGAGAGAGAGAGAGAGAGAGAGAGAGAGAGAGAGAGAGAGAGAGAGAGAGAGATATTAACACATTACATTTTAATGCAGCTGAAATAATTATATACAGAGGATCTTTCATGAGTGCTCATTCATTATTGAATTTATTAAACGAGTTGGCAAAATGATATAATGCGAAGCTCTTGCCGAGCATTATATAATTTTTGCTAACGAGTTTAATAAATTCAATGATGAATGAGAACGAATGTTAGATTCTATTTATCACATAAATTATAAGTCACATTACGTCAGAAAACGTACATTAACGTGAAGTCCATGACGTCATTAACGTTATGTTATACCGCTAGTGGAATATCAAAAATATTGAATGGTGTTATTACACTCCCACACCGCATGTTATTTGATAAATATATATATATACATGTATATATATAGAAATTGGTGGGGAAACGGGGTGTTGATACAAAACGTGTTATGTGGTGCAATATTTAAACCAAATTTTGTGACATATATACTATATATATATATAACACACCATATCTCCATCACCTAAGTATAACGCCTCAAATCCGCAAACCGAGTGTACCAAAAGCGGTCATGAATATGACCAGTTAG